>CM068482.1:1006442-1048942 GCA_034769265.1 Remorina albescens | reverse complement strand
ACAGGTCCATGCAGGACCCCTCCCAGACTACAATACACAGCTGCACAATGACTCTGCCAAACAGGTGGAGCCTGCACAGACTGAAGCACAAGCCAAGGTGATTATCACAGCATGTTCTGACATTGTTCTTTAACTCCTCCTCCTGCCGCTGATCTCCCCGGCTCTCATTTCCTGTTCGGACGCCCTTAAAGGTCCTGACGGGCTCAAATCTCTGAATGTGTGTTGATAAAGATTTTTTATTTTTTTCTGTCCGAAGGGAAACGGCTACCGCACACAGCACGCCTCCCCGGGCCCCCGCGGCCCGGCCGCCTCCATGGAGGCCCTGTCGCCATTCTTCAAGAAGAAAGCACACATCCTGGAGGTCCTGCGCAAGATGGAGGAGACGGACCCGCTCAAGTTCCACCCGTCCACTGCCGGCTTGTCTTTCTGCGACTACAGCCAGGTCCTCATGTCCACGGAGGCCGTCTTGGCCACCGCGGACCCCCTGCCCCTACAGTGCAAATCCCACCACACACACTGCCACTGCTCCCGCTCGGACGCCGACACGCACCAGCACGTCAACGGTGACAGGGCGGTGAAGTGCGAAGGCGGGAACACCTGCTGTTTACACTGCAAGCGGAGCCCGGACAGTCCTCCGAAGCCGTGCGGCCACGTCTGTAGTCACTCCAAAGCCGGCCCGGCCACCCAGAGCCACGTAGGTCCCGCAGCTGCTACGAGCGAATGTCACAGTAAGAGCAGAACCGCCGAGTCTGTTCCGTCAAAACAAAGCACCAAGAATGAAGCTCACCAGCAACCAACGGGCGCCGCGGCCAACCAGAGCCTGGAGGCGACGGGAGCCGAGCAGGAGCTGGACGATCCGGAGGGTCGTCTCAACGCCGTCGCCCCTGACGAGCTCACCGGTTTCTGTCCCGGCTCTGCGATTGAGCTCTCCCACTGTGACCAGGAGACGAGCGACGGCGTCCAAAACGGCGGCAACGCCGTGTTGGACGACCCCTCGTCCGCCCCTGAAAAAGAAGCTGCAGACCAGGAGGCCTCCTCTGTGAGAGCCAGCGCCTCTGTTAGCCCCAGCCCCTCCTGCCTCAGCGACGTCAAGACCGCTGCCATCAGCTCGCCGTCCAAACTGCTCAAGTTTTTGAAGATCCCCTCAATTGGGGAGAAGTCTCAGGCCCCCCCCTCCGCTGTCCGTCTGAGCCCCCAGCTCACCCGCAACTCCAGGATCCCCTGTCGCACCAACAACTACGAGGTGTACCACTCTCCTGTTCCCACACGAAGAGCCACCACCACAGAGCGGTGCAGGCAGCCCCCTCCTCCGCCCTCCAGGTCGGAGTCCTACCCCGCCACACACTCGGCACCAACCTCCCCCCCGCAGTCCGAAGATGTCTGCTCGCCGCCTACTAAGGAAATAAGCTACAGCAGCCTCTCTGCGCCTGAAGGCTCCAAGACGGACTCTCCTCCCTCCGCCTCCTCTTCCTCCCCCAAAGTTTCCCAGAGAGTTCCGCATTACGAGAACGTCTGCGATTTAACCAACTCCAGAGAGGAGGAGTCGACCCCAGCCCACGAGCAAAGAACCACCCTCCCGACACAAACGAAGGTCAACGGGGGCGAGAGGAAGCTGGTGAAATCGCTGCCAGAGAGCGTCCTGAATCCGGCTCCCCAACGGAAGCAGTCGTCGTCTTCAACGTCAGAGTCCACGTCAGACGATGAGGAGGACTCGGACAGTCCGGTCTGGGTGAACCACCACAGTCTGCCCAACTCGTCCGCCCTCAGTAAAGCTCAGGGCCGAGCCAACTATTCACGAGTCCGAGAGAAACAGGAAGCCGACGTACGGGAGGTGGCAGCGCAGAGCTCTGAGGTCACCCAGGCGCCGCCTCCACCTCCAACCAGGAGGACCGAGTCCTCTTCCATTCCAAAGAGGCCTACGACCGGGGCGGCAAGATCCCAGGCCGACTCCAGTCACCACGCCTTCAAAGACCGGCTGGCCGCTCTGGGCAAACTGAGGAGCTCCGAGGATTTACAGGTCGGGCTCCGGCCGGCAGACCCGGCCAGTGACGGCTCCTTTGGGGAGGAAAGGAGTAAGACGGTGGAGAGACCCGGCGAGCTCCATAAGGAGGAGCAGAGACATTCCAAGTACACGGACTCTCTGGACGGCAAACCCAAAGGGAGCGGTGGCGGTTTGAAGTATCCAGCGTCGACTCAGATGTACGAACAGACCATAAAGGCGGCGTCATCCGGAGGAGCCGCTGTCAAACAAGAACTGTGTGTCATCAAGCCAGAAGGCTCCAGGAGCAAAATCGGTCTTCCGTCACCAAACGCAGACGCCCCGCAGGTTCTACGAAACAACATCAAGTGTCCCGGCTCCCTGAATCTGGCCTACAACCTTAAACCGGGTCCTCACAGCAGCAGCAGCCCCAATAAGATCCCTCCAAAGTCTCCGTCCAAACCCTGTCAGGGTCCGTCCGTCCACAGAGGGAAGCCCCCGGAGACACCACGTTACTCGTCCAAGTCAGAGGAGCGGACCAAGATCAGCGGGAAGGGAAAGAAGAATCCGATGTACGGGGACAGCCTCCCGCCGCCCCCTCCGAGGCCTCCGACGTCTGAGGCGGAGAAGCCTCCGCAGCCGGCGCCGAGCCCGCAGTCCGCCATTGAGCAGAAGGTGATGAAGGGAATCGAGGAGAACGTGCTGAAGCTTCAGGAGCAGGACAGAGGAGGTCAGGCCGGCGAGGTCAAGCAGAAGACCTCCAACGGCATCGCCAGCTGGTTCGGCCTGAAGAAGAGCAAGCTGCCCGCGCTGAGCCGCAAGACGGACGCCACCAAAGCCAAGGACGAGAAGAAGGAGTGGAAGATCAATATCCCGTCCGTCGGCAGGGACTCCGTGAAGATGGCCACCAGGTGTAAAGAAGGCGTGGAGGGCCTGAACATCTCCACGCTGATGGAGAAGGCGGAGGGGCTGCGGCGGGCGCTGGAGGAGGAGCGGGCGTACGTGGAGAGGTCAGGCAGGGGTCACTCCTGCGAGGTGGTGATGGACCAAGCTCAGGGTCAGCTGGCGGTCATGTACCGCGGAGCGCGCTCAGACAACTTCATGCAGCAGCTGCTGAACAGGTGAGGTGCACAACTTTGATGGTGCTGTGTGTCTTTTATACAGGCGGACGTTTTGTTCTGATACACAAACTACACAAACTACACAACCCCTCAGAGAGTCTGTGACTGTTTTGTGAAGTCCGTCCACGTTGTTGCTTTACGCTGGTTTCACTTCCTGTTTGCTACTTTCTCCTGAGTCGCTTCCTGATTGGCTCTTATCAGCTCCGAGCACCGACCGTCTCAGCTCGTCCTGATTTCTGCTTCCTGTTGACGCAGACCGTTTAGATTCAGAGATAAAGCACACTTTTTCATTTAAAGCATGAGAACGTGGACATGTCCTGAGGAAAAGGACATAAAAACCTGTTTGTGTCTCTTACACTCCGTCACACGACTACATTTTCTTTGAGCTAAAAAGAAGCCAGAATTTTTTTTTGTTTGTTTTGTTTTGTGTTTTTGTTCACAGAGACAACAGGAAACAATAAGCAACAACAAAGAGATGTTTATGAAATATGATGGTTATAATGATCTTAGTTGAAGACGACGCTCGGGAATCGAACCTGTGTTTTGTGTCCACAGGGTGGACGGGAAGGACGTGATCAACGTGCCACAGCGCCGACTCTCCTTTGACTGCAAGACGGCCAAACCGGTGTTCGCTCATCAGAGCGACGTCATCAGTCACGCCACCAGTCGTGACGACATGGAGAAGGTTGGTCCCTCCGATGACTGATTCTGCCCCCCGGGGGGGCATCAGGAGCTTTTAGTTGGCTCTGAAGTTTAAACTTTAAACTCACTGGTCCGTCTGTTGTTACAGGGATCAGACAGAATCGGAAAAATCACGTCAGATGAAAACTTGGCAGATTCCGTTCACTCACAACACTTCGCAGGTAAGAAGAGAAGAATTAAAGATAAAGGAGGACCTGATCCGTTGGACCGTCATACCGCCTTAAATCAATTACCTTCATTCGTTTAGCTGAAATAAGCAGACCGTTTGTTTGTGTCTTTGTTTCCTGTCTCCTGCTCAGGTTCAGGTGCGTCCACCTACACTCTGGACAGCGGCATCGGGACCTTCCCGCTGCCCGACTGCAGCGGCGGAGCGGCAGGACGGGGCCTGTCCAAGACCAGGACCGGGGCCGAGCATCACTCGTCGGGCTCGCCGGGCCGGGCCGGCCGCCGGGCTCGGACTCTGGACAGAGAGCTGACGTCACAGGACGAGTGCTACACGCCGCACAAACAGCTGGTTCCCACCATCCAGTACGGCGCCATGTTGGAGGGAAGAAGCTCGGCCGGCGTCATCAGAGAAGGTGCCAACAGACGCACAACAGACACACAACAAGCTGCTGAAAGAAGCAGCTGAGTCTAACTTCACTCTCTCCGTCTTCAGACAAAGAGACTCACGGGCCCAACATGTTCTCTCCTCGGTCCAAGACCTGGACCTTCCCCAACCTGAAGACCCCGGCAGGACCTGCCGAGGTCTACCTGGCGGTGGAGGAGGAAGAGGAGGAGGCCGTGACCTTCGGCTCTCCGTTCAGAGGGGTACGGACTGTTTCAGATTCAGGTCGTAAGAACAGAAAACATTTCTGAAAACATCTGGTTGAATTATTTTCAGATGAAATTTTGAATTTTACTGATAATAATAATAAAAAAAAAAGAATAGTTTTATGTTTCATTTATTTCTCGTGTATAAAAACGTGGGCCCCAAAAAAAAAAACAGGAAGTGAAGCAGAAAATGTTTTATGTAATTTCAGAAATAATTCATCAGCTGAACTTCAAAGAGTCGAACTGGGATGATTCTGTTTCCTCCTTCTGTGTCTTTTTGCACCTGAAGGCGTTTCATAAGCTCAAACGCTCGACCTAAACTGTCCCCCCCCCCTCTGCGTCCTCCCAGAGCGTGAAGGCCGGCGGGCCGTCCTCCAGCCGGGTGGTGGACCCGGGCAGCCTGCCGGTGCCGTCCCAGTCGGGGGGGAGCCGCAGGGGGAAGACGCGCGCTCCCAGCGTCCCAGAGATGAGCCGGGAGGCGGGGCTGGAGCTGTTGAGGGAGCGTCCGGAGGAGGCCCTGTCCCCGAGCCGGCCCCAGGTCCTGGAGACCCCCGAGTCCCTGAGCGACTCCCTGTACGACAGCCTGTCCTCCTGCGGCAGCCAGGGCTGATCCGGCCCAGGACCTGAGGGGGGGCAGGGGGGGCAGGGGGGGACAGGAGGGGACAGGAGGAGCCCCCCCCCGGCTGGGTGCTGGTGGTTCCTGTGATGCTGCTGACCGGCCGCCGCCGCCACCTTTGAGGAAGAAGAAGCTGTTTCCTGTTTTGGAACAGGAAAGTTGGATCGGTAAGACTTTTCTCCTCAGGATTCTCAGACAAACATGAAGCCAAAAGCCACAGACGTGATGTAACGTGACGTGACGTGACGCAGGTTGCTCACTTTTTCACAATCAGACTTGTCAGCAGACTTGAATCGTCTCTGTGACTCGTGTAAACGGGACAGAACGCTCGTTTCTTCGTGGAGCAGCAGTGACTCTTACAGACTGTTGATTCACTTCATCACACTCTGTATTTGGGGGGGGGGGGGGGGGGCATGGAGCTCCTTTAAAAAAAAAAAACAAAAACAAAAACAAAACAACGAATGTTCATGTCTGTGATTCTTAATTAAACTTCATGCATCACGATTTTAAATGTATAAACGATTTTATTGATCATGTCGATATCGTTTTGAGGCCGAAGACGGTTGTCAGAAAATGTCCGTTTTAAATCATAATACATTTAAAGGTAATATATACCAGCAATAATAACATAGATAAGAGAAATGGCTACACTATTCGATGAGTATGTATTTCTATTATTTATTTATTTTAATGTACGTCATCGGCATCCATCTTTCTTTGGGTAATATGTGAAGTTTGCCGTTTTCCTGGCTTAGTAGATTCTCTTCATTTGTTGTATTTCGACTTCTCTGTTGCTGTTCGTTCTTTAGCCGATAGAGGTCTCTGTACCGACTGCCGTTTTTCAACTTTCTAATTAAAATCTTTCCATTTCTTTTTAGTCTTTTGTCTTTTTTTAGCGTAAAGATTTGGGACCGTTGAAGCTTTGGATGAAAACATCCGCTAGTGTTTTTATTTATTTCACTACCTGATGTCCAAACGTAAACATAAACATGATGACATCACAGCTCTGTTCGTCATTATTCAGGATTAAAAGTCAGAGAACATTTTAAATGAATCGGTCGTTTAACTTTCATTTAAACACAAAAGCTTTTATTTCGGTCGTTTTTGTCATAGAAACAGGAAACAGGAAGTGACGACCAGGAAGGACATTTAGAGCCGGACTGAAACTAAGACTCTAAAAAGGAGACTTCAGGACTTCACTTTCTTTCATACGTTCAACACATTTATTTGAGCAAATGTATCAAATCATTAGTTTCAGTTTTACATCCATAAAATAAATTCTTCACAGTTTACACTTTGAGAAAAAAAAAAAAACATATAGGTGCCAAATTGAAGGTTAATTTCACGTCATTTGGCAAACTGATTTCTAGACAACAGATATTTGGGGAAGTTTACGGGAGTCGCTCCAAGAATTAACAGTTGTTTGTTTGTTTTTGGGTTTTTTTTTTTGCTTTAAATGGAATGACGGCTCCGACTCCAAAGTCTGAAGGTTCCTGTAAATCAGCTGCGTCAGCGTTTGTCTGATCACAAAACAGGATTTATGATGAAGACAATCAATAATCATAATAATCATAATAATAATAATAAAGGAGAAAAGGGGGGTCTGCTGTCAGAAAGTACAGAGGACAACTATAAATAAGCAAATCAACAGAAAATGATTATATAACTTCAAATGAAACAACGATCGTCCTCAGAAGCTCACGACTCACTAAAAAGAGCCTAAAGTGGAATTAATTTATGGCACTAAATAACAGTAATTTAAAAAAAGCACACTGAAGCCTGCTGGAGCAGCGTTTCCCTCTATAGGCCGGACTGATCGCTGCAGCTTCAGTCGACTCCACTCAGATCAGGATTAGTGAACCATGAATTTACATTCAAACCTGGTTCTACGTTTCAAAAACAAATCAAAGGATTTTCAATATTATAAGACCACAGAGGAGTTAATTCAAGAGATGAAGACAGAAAGTGAAAAGCACCAAGTGCGCTGCAAATTGTGCCTTTTCTGACAGAACAGGTTTATTTTTTTATTTCAGCTTCTCTTTACTTCTTTTCCTTCTTCTTCTCCTGAAAAAAGGAAAAACAGTAATAAAAAAAAAAAGTTCCAACCAACTCATCTGAAACATTTTCATGTAAAAATGTATCAAACTATTTCACGAGGACAGGTGTGTCTCTGTACCTTATCGTTCAGGGCCAGAATGACCATCAGTTTCCTGAAGATGGTGATGAAGTCAAGGAAAAGGTCCACACAGTGCCTAAAGAACATAAAGAGTTTGTGTCACAATCATTGTGTTTGTTAAAGCCACCATAAATCATTCACCGTCTTTACAGGCTGTAAAGGTCAAAGTCCATTTATCATCTGAACTCATGTAACCTTTGAAACACAACATTTCATCTGAGGGGTTTGGAGGAAGTGAAGCTCGGCTGTAGGCGTCACTCTGGGATCGTGGATTTGCATCATATTTGGTTATGAGCGAACGTGTCGGAGCTTTGGCGGATAAATCCTCACCAGACGTAGTCTTTGTCTCCGTTCTCTGCTTTCTCGATGATGAGCTGAGTGTCAAACAGCACGAAGCCGCACATGATGAGCAGGCCGAGGTACATGTGGGCCTGTCGGAGAAGACGGAGACAGAATTAGACGACGTCATCTCAGAGTGACGGCCGATCCTGCTTTAGTCCGAAATCTGACCTTAAAGAGCATCAGAGAGCCGAAGAACATGTTCATCACAGACATCAGGAAAAGGAGGGAGAGGCCGGACATCAGCGTGCCTGAGAAGAACAACAACTTCCTTATATGTCAGATTCTACATGAGATAAATTTTTCTGTTAAACGTCTCCATCATTTCAAATTTTACCTCCGAGGAACAGGTAGCTCCTGCGTTTGGCGTAGAGAGCGCTGAGAGTGAAGCAGATGAAAATCACAGAGGTTCCCATGAAAGCCGTCACGATCATGCTGAAAACAAACCACAACAAACTAAGTTCTCTGGAAAAGTTCTATCGAGGCGTTCAGCAGATGCGGCGTCATCACAAACACAACGTCAACGTACCTCGGATTGACCGCAATGACGAAGTCCAGTGTGGGGCCGAGGCCGACACCTGGAGAGAGAGAGAGAGAGAGAGAGGCGGGAAATGCTGCTGTCTGACTCTTATATGACCAAACTAACAGCTGCATCTTAATTATTTTCATGTCATTTACTCAACCCATGAAAGTCTGTCGACCTGAACTGAGCACACACACTTTCTCATTGTTCCCGTTTAAAGGACCAAACGCCAGCATGGTCAGTTTACCTGTGAGGAAGGCGAAGCCTGCGAGGATGGCCAGCCTCTTCCTCTCTGTCTCAGAGTTGTGTGGTGTCATCGCCAGCCAGAACATCAACCCCAAAGAGCCGAGCACTGATAGGACCCCCCCCTGAGAACGAGGGAACAGCAACACTGTGTGTGCTTACACGCCTTCAGGACGAATCAAGTGCTGTTATCTTCTAATCCTCACCATCAGTCACTCTGATTTAAATGTCACACCTGTTCTCTGACCTGCTACTGCTGATCCTGACAAACACAACTTCTCTAAAACACTTTCTGAAGTGCAGGTGGTCCATCTCAGCTCATTTAAGGACCAGCTGTCCACCGGTCATTAAAAAATATATACATTTACTTTTCTGAAATTAGTCGTTAAGAAAGACGACTTTTCTTCACTTCTTTAACTGGCTGCCGTTTACATCATTTACTAACTCTCCTGGGACAACAACAACAACAAAACAACACTACTTTGACTTCAACATTAAATTTAACACAGAAATCCCCAAAATTCTTAATTTTACTGTGTGAAGACATATCTGCTGTTTACTGTTTTAAACTAAAGTGCATGTTATGTAACATTTGGTAGGTTTTTGTTTGTACTTTTCTTCTGTACGTTATGTTGCATTATGACTTCTTTTACTGGCTCACCTGAATACAGATCAGTGCAACAAGACACACATATAACATCTCTTTGGTGTATCTCGTCAGCGTTACCTGAAACAGGCGGGTGACAACATGGACGTAGGAACCAGCTGCAGCCACAAACATGCAAACTGCCAGGCTGGAGTAGACATTCTTCAAGTGCAGCTGAGTCGAGTGAGATCTGCAGGACGAGATTAACATGAACTGTCACGGAGCAGACGAAATACACAACTGATATTCATCACATAGCAGTCTGCTGCACGCTTACGTACATTTGGGAGAATTTGAAGATGGCGTCAAAGTTGATGTTGCGGTCGAACACGTTCATGATGAGACCAGGAAACGAGATCTGAGGAGATTTCTGTTCAGTTAAAGTGTCGGACAAACAGAAACTAATATTATTACTGTATAGCAGCTTTGGACATTCATAAGTTAGACTTCTTACTTGTTTGCCTCACTAATCATTAATAAATGATTTTTGTACAATTCATTGTTGTTTAATTTCTTATATCAGACTGAGAACTGACTTAAGTTATTATTCCAGAGCTGAATACTGACAGATATATTTTACAGTTGAATATTTCACACCTCAAACATCTGAGCAGTTTAAAATGATCTGAAACCACCTGAGAGCTGACCATAAATATGAGTGAACCAACAGACACAATAAATATTATTAAGCAGTTATTTCTACAGTCACTTCTGTGATATTCTGAATGGAGGGATTTAACCTGAAGTCCAGATACTGCAGCATCTGCACATTTCATGAAACCTGCCAAGGCCAAGTCCTTAACATCTTTTTACTGTGTTTATGGAACAGCTGCAGCTTGACTGAGTTTCATTACACACTAAGTTAGTTTATTAAAAGAGGCCCACTCTTCTGTTCACCAACAGAATCAGTGATCTGAATTCGGATTAGTTATTTCCAGTTACACAACAGGTCACAGCTAATTGTTAAATTAGCACTCTGTCGGTTCGTTCTGGAGCTGTTAGCTTCTTAAACTCACCCATGAATAATGTTAGAAATAAAAGGTGACATCATAGAGGCGTCAGCTGGCCTTTTGGCAAAATAACAAAAAGATATATATATATATATTTGGTGCAGCAGGCTGTCACAGCGACAGCTAACAGTGTTAGCCAGTTAGCTTTAAATAACAACAGGCCCGTGGCGCTAAGCTAAGCTAGGCTAAGCTAAGATAACGGCTGTCAACACTCGACGCCCGGCTCTTTCTCCGGTAAATCCCGTTACCCGCCGTTATTACAGACACCGACAGCGTTCGGACAAAAGTGGAATTCACCAACCTGTCGGTGTTTTTCGGCTCCGGACGGTTTCACTGTCCGACTTTCTGATTTTTGTGGCGTTAATAGAACAGTACGTGTCAGTCAGCTCCCAGCGGTCCGCTGACGTCACCGCGGAAACGCCCAGAAAATGACGAACCGGAAGGTCGCTTCAGATTCGTTTGTTTGTTTGTTTGTTAATTAAATAAAATAAAATAATAATAATAATAGTAAATAAATGTGTTGAAGTGATTTTTGTCTGGTGGAGTCTGGTTGGAAAATAAAACATCTTTATTTTAAAAAATACAATTTGTACTTTTTACAAAATACATTTTTTTTTTCATCAAATAAAATATAAAAAAAAAAACCCAAAACATTGTTAATGTTTCCAGCTGGTTCACATTAGACATCTCCTTTTATTGTATTCTCTAAAAACATGATCTGAATCTATTGAAGTTTCTTTCTGGATATTAATTTCTGGTTTTTAAAGATAATCCCAGTTCTTTGTCTAAATAACAAAAAACTAAATGAGCTTTTGTTCTAAAAGTGAGTTTAAACACACGTCTGCAAAATAACAATAACCATCCCGGTATTTATTATAATATAACGTTACAACAGTTATTAATATTATCTAAACATCTAAATTTAATTGCGCGGAGATGATGAAGGACTTCTCTGTTTTATAATCACCTTATTTTAAATCTGTTGTGTTTGTTTTTGTCGGGCAGCCATTAGCTGCCGTTTTAGATCCAGTTTATTTTGAAAGGTACTTCCTGGTGTCACGGTGAAACGGCCCCGGTTCACCTAAAATGGCCGCCAGTTAAATTCAGCTGCTCCCTCAAACTGTTGAAATGTTTTTAATGAAATGTCGTTTTAAAATAAATAAATGCAAAAGAACAGTGACGGAGAGTAAATAATACACAGTTACACTTTACTTTAGTAATTTATTTTCACTTTTATTCTGTTTCACAATTTAAAAGTGAGCAAATATTTTTATTACTTTGCCAGTAAAAGATTTTTCTTTGTGAAGTGATTTATTTAAAAAATATAAAACACACAGTTCAAATCTTATGATCATCTCAAATAAAAGCCAACAATGATTTCCTGTTAATTAAATTATTTTTAAAATGTAATCAGGCTTTACAGGTGACACAATGAGAAAAGTGGAAGTAAAAAAATAGACTTCACTCAGTATTTTTGTGACTATATCACTTTCTGCAGACAGTTTCTGCCTCTTATAAATGTACATTTTGCTGAAACTGCAATTTTACGTAAGACTTTCACAGAAATGGAAGTTTGTTTTTTGTGCAACAAAAATTCCTTTTAAATGGATATAAGAGTGTAGATTTACAGTTTTGGTTGTTGCCTGTTAAATTAGTACTCTGTCTGTACTACAAGTATTCACATATTTTTATTCAACTAAAAGTAGAAATACCAGAATGTAAATATAATTTGTAGATATTAGAAATCACATCTGCCATAAATCAGATTAGAACAACTGTATTTGATATTTCTGTTTTAAAAAATAAAAGTAATAATATTTATGCAATGAATGAAATAAAATTAAAGTACTCAACTATTTCAAAGGATAATATTTCACTAAGTGTACTTATCGACATTTCACGCCTCTAAATCGTTAAAAACTATGTCCGAAAAATATATCAGAAAAATTTATTTCTAGCATAACACTTTGTGTGAGTACTGTGATGCTAAACATACATTAAATATTTTTTGCTGAGGCGATGTAACCCTGAGCTGTTTATAGATCTGTTAAATGTGTAATTAAGAAATCACGTACAACAAATTAAGTTTGATTCTTTCTAAGGGTTGATGAAAGGAGTTTGTTTTGTGTCTCGTGGTAGAAAAACACACACAAAGCAGTAAAATATAACCAATTTTTATTTCAAAATAAAAATTGGCAGCACCTTGTCTTCTAGAGTTTTGGTCAGATCAGGTAGACAAAATGAATTTTGGATTTATTCTGATACACAAAGACAAATTGTGACTGTCTAAACAAGTACTTTTGGTCATCACAACTGGTAAATTCTCATTGTCATATTTTAACTAGCTAACATGCAGGCAATAATTGCATCAGGCATTAAACATCATAGAAAAAGAAAACCAAAAAAAACGCACAACCCAGGAAACAAAACCCCACAAAATATATACTGGAATGAATTTCTGATGAAGAAAAAGTGACTTGTATGATTGAATCTCAGATTTACATGTATGATTTAATTTAACTGCGAAATTCTTTTTGATTTACTGATGCAAAGTGTTTCTGATTGAGGCACAGATAAAACAGTCAAACACAAGGCCCGCCTTAAAGTCGGCAAATGGACTACGATACAAAATGTTAAGCATTAAGAAATACTGGAAAAAACAGTTTTATGGCCAATAAATATCTGAACAAAGTTATACATGTTAAAAAAAAAATTTAATTTGATATTTTCAAGTGTTGCACTGCAAGTACCACAGCCACATGGCATTACACTTGCTCTTGACAGTGTTTTCTCACGCTCAGCATGACACATCGGAGTGTGTAGGCCTACAAATCTCCGCTCAGGCAGAACACCCTTCTCTGTCCGAATTTTCAAAGGCACAGTTTTTACTTTCAGCACTGTCAATAAAAAACAAGTGCAAGTTGTTTGTCATCGTAAAACAAGAAACACGTAATTATAAATGAACTATTATCAAACCTTAACTGAAAATTGTGGCGTTTCATTTCCTACGTGCCAACATATTCCAGTGTCTGCTCTCAGCTGATCCATCAAAGACTGTTTATTTCACTGCTAACCGAAAGAATCACATCAATCTGTCCACTAACGACGTATGTTTGGACTTTTTTGTAGAAATGATTTCTATAATACAAATCAGTCAAGTACACTTTTGTTTTGTTGTTTGTGGTAAATAAGGCTACAATTGTGTTTACATCTGCTGAATGCAATTATTGACTGTCTACTTCAGAGGTAATGTCCATGTCATGACAGAGCTGGGTTGCATAGAAGAACCATGTTCACCGTTTAAAAATAGATTTCCTTATAAAACAACCTATAAAAAGAAATCGATAAATGTATAAAATCTGGTGGAAATTTAAAAAGAGAGCTGATGTTTTCTGGTTTTTTTCCCCATTGTTCCTTAAAGGCACAATAATTAAAGAAAATCCACAATGTCCAAAAGTCAAGTCAGGGCAGGCAGGCTTCTGCTTTGGCAAAAGAACCATTTTCAATTCATACTAACTGGAGTGACGGGACTGCTTTGGTTGTCGTCTCCTGCTCCTTCTTGAGGAGCTTTCAGATAGTGGTTGTCATTGTAAGAAGTGAGGCTCAGAGGAAAGACCTCAAATCCAACGGTTAGTTTGAGGTGAAGATTGTGTTTTGCACATGTGGAATTTCCTCAGTCCAATCCTAGTGCACTTTTCTAAACGGAGGATTTTGTGTGGAGGAGAGGAGAACAACATCTGGAGACCCTGGGATCTAATCTCAACATATTGTAGCTGAAGAGGTTTCAAGCTGAGAGCTTAATGTCCACGAAGCTGGTCCAGCTGGGCGTAAACGTCATCGGCTTGACTGAGTTCTTCAAACACAGGCAGAAGGTTGAGCAGCTCGGCATCTTCCACGTCATCAAACCAGGACACCACAGGAACCTGCAGAGCACAAAGTGACTAAAGCTGACTGAGCCGGATCATTCATTCATTCCTTTTCAGCCGCTCGTCCACGAGCCAGATTACAAACAATTTTAATCCGTAACTTTTGTGTGCAGAATATAAATTCTATAAATCTGTATCTGTGTAGAAAAAAATAAGAAATTGAAGTTATGATGATTATCTAATAATCATTTTAAGGGAATAAAAGTACTAATTGAGCCGCTTCCAGCAGAAGATTTGCTGCTTTTCTTTGTCAGATACAAAAGCCGACTGAATCTTGTTCTGTGGTTCAGCCAAAACAACATTTTAAACTCTGAGAAATCAACATGATGCGTTTCACTGTTGACATGATTATATATAATCAGTCCATTTATTGCAGGCCTAATGAGGACGAGGTGAGGAACACATGAGATTTTGATATTTTTGGCTCCTAAAAATGTTACCAAACCAATTCTGCTAATTTTATTAATTTTCCAGCTATTAAAACTATAAATCACTACAATTTGTTTGAGTTATGATTCATCATTTTGTGTGAGCTAAACTCATTATGCCATCAAGGCTGAAGGTTGCCAGACCTCCATGAGCTGTTGCTTTATCTCCCGAACGATGCATACCGACGCTATTTGGAATTTTTAGTACGTCATTGCGAACTGAAGCGGGTCGGGACTCACAGCATTGTTGGGGTGGAAGATGTAGGAGGCAGGAGAATTATCCAGGATCAGGGTTTTGTGGAGATCGCGGCCCAGGCGGCTCAAGTCTTTGACGTAGCAGCCCTGATGGAACACACAAGACTCCCGGAACAACCGAGCCCGGAAAACACCACACTGATCCAGCAGGTCCGTCACTGGGTCTGCATACTGATGGAGATTTGGGGGGGGGGGGGTACGGAGCAGGTGAGGGTAAGCAGGGACGTGTAAGGTGGAACTAAAGCATTTACATCTGAATCTGGAACAAACTGCACCAGCTGTCCATGAACACTTTATTATCTGGGTTGGACCACTGAGACGAAGAGAAGTCACTGCAGCGTCACAAAGACGTCTACTTCGTTTAATTTAAATCTGAAGCAGAAATATGTTTGTGCTCAGTTAGAATGATGCAGGGGGAAACATGTGACTGAATCAGACCTACAGCAGGAAAAAACAACTTGTTTTTCCCTTTAATGTATTTAAGAAAAGTATCTTCCGTCACCGCTGAAGCACAGTGCCATTTCATATGACTGCAGACTAACTGTGGTGGTGCTGCCCATTTTAGTCTAATAAAGGGGAGTTCTCTGCTTTGTGTTGACCCCCGCTCAGACTAAAAGCCTGGACTCATGAAGAGCAGGTGCAACCGAGCACAGACAGAAACTCTGGTTTCATTAAGATGTGAGGAATGTTGTCAACTGAGGTGACTAATGGGGCGTCGAGCAGCTTCGCTCACACTAAAAGAACTAAAAAGGCAAAAAAAAAAAAAAAAGGCAGAACAACATCTGATAAATCAGACAACAAGACACTTGGTGCATGATAAAATATGAAATCAGTTTCTGTTTCGGTGTACCTTAGCGAGACTGGCTGTAAACAGCACACATTCAAACAACTCTCCCATTCTCTGCAGGAACTCATCCACATACGGCCTCTTCAGCACATACACCTGGAAAACAAACAGAGCGTCAGCCAGCAGTTTCCCCTGCAGACCTGTTCAACTGTCTTTTCTCTGGATTTGATCTTTTTCTCCATCGTGAGCTGCTAATGGCCAGTTCCTGAAACAAGTAATCAAGAATAGGCCGTGCCACTGTTAACCAGCCTATCCTGGATTACTTGAACCAGGCAGAGGCCCACAGAGGATTCCTCATCAGCACAAAGAGTTCTGGGAATCATGTCTGACGTAATTACATTTCCAGTGAGGGGCTCTACACACACATATTCTTCAGAGGAACATTGATTCTGTGTCACTTATAGATGAAATGTTGGATGAACTGAGCTGAAATGACTCATTTTCATCCCGCCCTTCTTCTTTTTTTAACATCTGGCCAGTAGAGGGCTCTGTGCACCCATCGTTGAAAAACCTGGCTGATCAGTTACAGGACCAATCCCTTTTCAGCTCAGCAACCACTGCAAACACATCAACAACCCCCCCCACCCACCCACCCCATACACACACAGCAAACACAACACTCACTCGCAGTAGTTTACCTGGTGTGTGGTCCCTTCTATCTCCACAGGCACGATGAAGTCTGCATTACTAATAGGCTGGGGGGGGGACAGAGGGAGATGGTTGGCATGCTCATTCACATGAGCCGAGCTGTGTACATTCACATGACATTACATAACAGCTGAACAGCGAACACTCAGAGACAGACCTCTGAACGCTACATACAGCACGTCTGGGAGGAAACAAGAAACCATCACAGCATGTCCCTATTAGCTAAATAAACATATATTCAAGCACTTTGTGTGGCATAAGACTTGGTGAAAAATGGCTGCAGTACCTTGAAGGAGCTGTGGACCAGAGTCTCATCCAGGTCTATGACCACGCATATCTTCCCCTGGTCCTGGGCCTTCACCTCAGGCAGGAGGCTGCCTTCACACTGCTGAGGACACACACCAACTTTTTATTTCTCTCTGCTCAATAACACCTATCATTTGACTGATGAACATGATCAGTCCCAAAAGCACAGTGATACATATGAATAGTCACATGGGGGGGTTATATATTACTGCTCATGGTGTATATCTTCAGAATTAGCATATTTGTGCCCCATCATTATATTTCCAATAGCATCTTATTAAACTCTACAGGCATTCACCTGCAGGGAAAACAAATTACGCTGATATAATCTAATATTCAGATACCCAGTTTCCCCCCCCCCGTGTTAATTTTGTTTCTCGGCTCATTATGAGCAGTCGGACTGAAATTAATTATTAATGTATTACATAACAGAAATCACTTATACGCTGAGGAGGGAACATTAAGATTGAGGAGAAATGGCATCCTTGAGCAACAGCAATCTTTTCTTCACTAACTTAACAATAAGCCAGATGCAACGTAAGCACCCCCCCCACCACCACCACCACCACCAAACTTTAATTCAGTTTCATTTTGGTGGGAGCCTGTCAGACAATAAGCAGGCCCTACAGATGCTGCTTCCTGTTTGCTCCTGATGCTGGAGGACACTCCTCAATGTGAAAAAACAGGGCTTCTCATTAAAATGCCCCTTATGTGGCAGTCAAGCTCCAATCGGGCTGACGGCGTTTGCCAGTCACCCTCTGGGCTGTTTTTTTTTTTTTCTCCACCTCAGCAATTATGAGCCACAGTATTCATTCATTCATTCATTCATCGCTCTGGCCATCTGCCTGAAGGACTGACGTCCCTCTGTCATTCTTATCTTCCTTGGAGGATCAAGTGTGAAGATCAAAATGACTCCATATCCGCAGACAGTTGAGGTTGAGCCTTCGAAATGTTCAGAGCAGGTGCAGCAGAGGTTTTAGTGCACAGCATTTTTACAGCAGTGTGTTGAGTGTATTCGCGCAGATGGCCAACCTATTCAAACACCACCTCTTTTATGGCGAGCAGCGACTGTGGGCGCTTCGAGGAAGTAAAAATCTTAAATAAACAAAAATAAAGGCAGGACTGAGCTGAAGTCTTCAAATTGTTTTGTTGTTTTTTTTTTTTTTTTACTGGTGTGAAATGTGGCTAGAATAAGAGTAGTGTTACCTTGACAACCATCCCATTTTCCTGTGAATCCAACAAGGCCTGCTGGGAAGGTGGCGGCAGCGGTGGTGGCGGTTTAGGGCCATCCTGAGCTTGGAAGCAACAGAAGAGCGCTTTGAAGATGTTACAGCTCCGAGGCTGTTTCAGGGCAGACCGGCTCACCTGGCCTGTTCAGCAGACAGAGAGAGACCTTCATGAGCAGGCGGCATGTCGTCAACATGGAAACGCTAAGTGGGCCTTCGAGTTACACACCAACACTCACGTCAGCTAGTCCCAACTTCATTTTTTTCCCCTCTCTCTCCACAAAACAAAACAAATCTTCAATTGGACACAAAAAAAACCAAAAAACAAATAGTAAATACAGAGTGATTGAGTTGGAGCTGCTCGTAACCATCAGAATGAAAGTCCACCATCCATCCATCCGTCCATCCGTCCGCCTGCATGTATGACCGAGTCTGTACATGAAATCTGTTTTTAATGCGCCTGCCTCTGCTGCTGCTGCTGGAAATGGCTGGTACATGTTATATAATCACAGAGGGCGGGAAAACCCACACTTTTCAGCAGTACCTTCAACAGAAAACACAGACAGAAAACATTCCAACCATTTTAAAGCCTCAAGACCTTCCAGAGCAGCCTGAAGCAAGCCAGAGCACCCAGGCAGGCGGACAGGGAGTCACACCTCAGTGCTCCGCTCAGGTCTTTGATCAGCCACTGTAACGACGGGTGTCCTCACCACATACAAGAATCAGAGAAAGAAAAGGGAGAGGTAAGGAGGTGGGGAGGTGGGGAGGTGGGGGGTGGGGGTTTTCTTACAAGTCCCTTCTGGCGTGTTTTTCGTGTGAGGACTTGCTTGAATTTATATCCGTCGATGGCGTCCCATCACAGTTTCATAAACACACTCCTGCTGGAAGGAAGGAGTGTTGGTAAACAGCCAGAAGTGTGCCAACCAACTGCTTTCTCTGGGATTTACACTGTGTCCACCCTGCTGACCCCTCAGAGCTCTGAGACACAAAATGCAGTCGCACACTTGTGACCATGTTACACAACTCCACGTTAAAAGGGACAAAAGGACAGCGGAGCTTTGGGTTTTGGAGTCATTTACATCTATTAGTGTAAAACCAGTGAAGATAGCTGTTTAACTCAGTCCACATGAGATGCTGGATGTGAATCCTGAGTGCCAGTCAGCCTATTGATTTCCCACAGGAAGACATATCGGCCATGTATGACATAACACATGCATTAAACCCCCCCCCGCCACTGAAGAGGGAGGAAAAATAACAGCAGATTAATCCGAAAGAGGTTTATCATTGAAACACTGACAAAGCCACAATGCAATATTTCATTTAAACCCAAAATATTCAAGTCAAATATACATAAAAATACAATAAAAAGATGTTGGAGAATAGTTTTTTCCCCAACACAAAAAGCAAAACGCATAAAAAAAACCCCTCACACACTGTGCAGCATGTTAACAACCCAAATCTACACAGAATCAATGAGCAAGGCCAAAGAAAACCTGCAAAACAACGAAATCTTTGAAACGGCGCTACAATGGGGCGTGTGCAGAGGGGTGTGTTTGTGCATTCCGCTGTCAGTACCGCAGCACCTGGTGCTCCTATACAGCCCTACTGTTAGCCCACAGCCTCTCCGGGCCCCTTCGCACCTATAATAACCTTTAATACCCACCAGGGTTTACCGCAGAACTGGTGACGGTCCAATATCTAACACAAACCAAACACACACACACACACTCTTCTGCAGCAATCTTCTCCTCCTTCAATCCACAAATGGGCAACTGACCTGTGACCAAAATATAAACACAACACCACACTGCAGTTGTGCAAAATGAACAACAACAACAGGCCTGTTTGCAGAGTGTTTGCTGTGGTCCTCATGTTGTGCCTGGTGGACGGACGGACGGATGGAGGTTGGATGGTGCCAAACAAGCTGGAACCTGATAGACTTTAAATACGGCTGCACAGCACTGAGGGGGAGCTCGGTGATAATCACAACACCACATGTTATTATGAAGCGACACAGATTTACACAATAACAGCACAGCAGCACAAAAAAAAAAAAAAAAAAAAAAAAAAAGAGTGAGAGACACAAAAACAGGATCAACAAAAGCTCAGCTCTGGATGGTGTTTAATGGAGACTGAAGTTAGAGCCAACACAATGTAAATAACTGGAGAAGAGAAGCCCCAACAACAACAACAACAACAACAACAACAACAACAACAATAATAATAATAATAATAGGTCAGATTATGATCAGATGTCATATTTATGATTGACCTGATCACTGAAGGAAAAACAAACACAATAATAAACAACAGAGCATCATTATTATTATTATTATTATTATTATTATTATTATTCCTCATTATTTTGAGTTTGTTGTGAATAAAACATGAGTAAAAAGAAAAAAGGAGCCAAGATGCGCACAACACAACACAACACAACACAACACAACACAACAACACACCACACCACCATTATTCAGAGAATAAAGCGGGCAGCCCGGAGCCTCCCGGAGCCTCCCGGAGCCTCCCGGGGGGGAGCTGGATGTCAGCGGGGCTCCGCGGTGCGCCTCCCCGGCCCCCCTCACCTGTTTTCGGCGGCACTTGAACGTCTTCTTTCTGCACTTGGGTGATAACAGAACTTTCCATCTGACAATCACGGAGCCCTCAAAATCCTCAAATCCGTTCCCCGAGCACGGCCGGGCATCCCTCATTGGCTTTAATGGACGAGTGGACCCAATTATTCACCGAGCTAACCGGCCGTCCGCCGCGGGCTTCCCGGTCCTTCCTCCTCCCTTTACCCGCTCCTTCTTCTCCTCTTCGCGGTCAGAGGAAGCGGCCGAGGCGCTTGGATAAATGAGATTTTTTTTTTGTTGTTGTTGTTGTTGCTTTCAAAGGGAGGCTTTCAAAGTGTGTGTCCGCTCCGTGGTGTCGGCTTTTCGGCCGTTTTTGGAGGTAAAAGCCGCCGAACCAGCGTCCAGCTCCGGCGGCGGCGACAACATGGAGCCTCTCCGGCCGAGCGGAGGAAAACAACCGAGGAAATGGGGCAAGGGCGGCCGGTTTCAAGGCCCCCCCTTACTACGGATAAACAACACCGCCCGGGAGGACGCCCGGAGCCGGGGCGAAACACCCGCAGCCGCCGCCCGGACCCGGATCCGACGGAGAGAAGCCGAACCCTGCGGGATGTTGCGGGAAAAGCGGGAGTTTTTCCGCCGTGCGGGGTTTTGTTTTTCTCCGGCCGGGACTCCGCGGGGCGCCTGGAAACCGTCCGCGCGCCCTGATTGGACGGCCGGGGGAAGGGGAAGGGGGCGTGGCCCAGGCATTCCTCCCCGTCCCGCAAGCTCCGCAGCGAACGCATTCCTGCGCTGCTCCCGCAAATCCGATCACAGCGTTAAAAAGAATACCAAGAAACAACACGCCTTGTTGTTAATAATGCTGTTTATACGGTTGTTTTCTACGTTACCTCGTTGTTTGTTTGTTTGTTTGTTGTCCACTTAAATATATCCTCGGATTAAATGGAGGTGTGCCATCTCTAACTAAGATAACATAAGATGGCCTTTATCGTCTTTATACCGCGTCTGTACAACAGTGAAGGTGAACACAAACATTTAACAAACACAGGGAGGAAACAACAAAACAACACAGCAAATAATGATAAATACATAAATAAAAGCGGGGTGTTATAGTTACAGGCCAATAGATAAACAGTAAACTCTTTAAAAAAGATAAAGGTCGTTATCAGAGCTCGGTTGCTGACTTTGGGATTAGTGTAAATGTTTTTGTTTTTATTTATTTATTTTATTTTTTTTCCTCTGTTTTCTGTGAAATCATACTGTGATATGACATACAGAAACCAAAAGCATTCACCTGCGTGACAGGATACTGCTGTCAGTCCTGAACAAACACAACGTGTCACTTTGACGCTCCTTATTTAGCTTTTATAAGCAGCAATAAAAACCCATTTTAAATCCTGTAGCTGTGATAGAAGGAGATCCAGGAGCTTATTAATGTTGACAGCAGAAAATAGGTGTTCTATACATTCGATGCAGTTAATGCAGGAGGTGTGTGGACGTTCTGGATCTGACTCCTGGAGGATAAAACTGTTCGGGCCTACATGAGTCTGGAGGTAACAGAGGGCAGAATGAAACCAGTGACCCAGGCTTCTTTCATTTTCCCTCTCATTTCTCTTCCCTCCAGTGACACAATAGTAAAATGAAACTGCAACTTGTTTTGCCTGAAAAGTGCTGGGGGGGGGGGGTTTACTCTGGGAACCAAAGTGTTATGGCAATCACCAAACATTTGTGCAGCAGCCGAGCAGCCGGACTCTAATGCAGTCACTTTACCGTGAAACTGCTGGTCCTAAACATTACCAGAGGGTTGCATCATGTAAAAGAAAAAAAGTCAGTTAAAGCTAAAATAATCATTATTTATTTGGGGTGAAATCCAGAGAATCATTCTGAAAAGGCACACACACAAATGGTTTAAATTAGAATACGACGCACTAAACTGCAGACAGATCGTTTTGTTTTACTATTATTTTTCACTGAGTGGAGCCTTTTTCTGAGCAGCTGGGACTAAAACACATTTGTTTTACCTTGTTCAAATAAATAGCAGTGGGTGTGACAGCATGTTAGGCAATGTGGGCAACTGGAGGGTCCCCAGATATTCTGTATAAACAACACGGAGGTCCTGCAGGGCCGCCTCGTCCATCAATCACACTGATCGACTGTGCTGTGACACCGAGCAGCAGCACACAAATGCTGCATGTAAGCACATGAAACACACATGTGAAGAGCGTGCGAGTGTGACGAAGAGGACGAGGCGAACTGCAGACATCTGGAGGAGCGTTGGTCTGAGCAAAACAGACAGAAACAGGGAAAATAAAGGTGTTAATAATGAAGGGATAACTGCACAGTCGCAGATCGTCAGGCTTCCCATTCCAGGCACATGTGGGCCCGTTACACCACGAGCTCAGCCAGTGCCCGCAGTGGCCACAATGCAAGGCATAAACAAGAATGGCCCTGCTGTTTGCATTCCTGGTGTCGGACATTTTAAGGCAGCACTGACAGATCTGTGTAAAAATATATACATAATAAGCATGGACCGCACAGCTGGAAAATGTCATGTGGTTTTAAAGCTGATGCCACTGTTTACTAAATCAACTTGAAATTCATTATCTTTGCCTGCTCTCTGGTGCTCCTCGTTCCAACCCCCCCCCCCCCCCATCCTCCTCCTCCTCCTCCCTTCTTCTTCTGCTGCTTCTGCTGCTGCTGCTGCTGCTGCTGCTGCTGCTGCTGCATGTGCATTCCTCAGAGAAGACAGACAGGACGAGAGAATGAGTTCAGGGGTCAAATGGTTTTAAGGAGGACCTGAGAAAACAGAAAAATCTGTCCAAAACACGTGAGCTCAAACAGGCCAGACACCTTCGGTACATCCGCCTTTCTGCAGGAGCAGGACCGAGGCTCAAACATGTGAAAGCAACACCAGGTGAAAGGAAAAGTTCACTTATCACAATGAAACGAAAACAGCACACCGATGTGATTATTATCCAAATAATCTCCACACACAGAAGCTGTGATTTTACATTTTTATTCTCTTTGCTCAACACAACAACAACAACAACAACACATTTCATGATTCCTTTTTTAAAATAATTGCAGCTCGTTAAATCAGCCTGTTCTGATGCACCACAGTGATAAAACAGCCTCTTTTAGCAGAAATAAATCAGCCACTCTGTCTCTCATCAGCTGTGGTGCTGCGATAACAAAAACAACATTTCCAGCACATTCAAATTAATCCATTGTAAAAAATATTGATGACACCGAGGCCAAACTGCGGGCCTCTGGGGAGGATTCAGAAAGTTAGTACAGAACAACTAACCGTCGAATATGACTAAATCCAACAAAAGAAGTTACAAGAGGGAAAAAAAAAAATCTGTGGCAATAATAAAAACCTCTCGCACACTCGCACACACACAAACAGGCAGTCCATCTATCAGGTGTTGTGGCTCTGTTTCTGCGTTTCACACCTGGGGAGTCTACTTACAGCCTCATGCACTCGGCCTGCATGAACATCCAATCAGGCTGATGACAAACTAGCTGCTGAAATGTGCTCGCAGCATCTGAGCCTCATGTAGGGCCGGACTGTAGGGTCTACAATCATGTGATTTGCTGGAAGAGCCCCCCCCCCCCCCCCCCCACCACCACCACCCTCCACCCAACAACACACACACTACCACCGCCTCCCCCTCCCCCCTCGCAGGCCTGCCCCTGAGTGGCCTCTGCTAGGCTATGTTTCCAGGAAAGGGGCCTACTGGACAGGCTGTGAGGCCTCGGCAGGGAGACATTGGCTCATTGAGAAAAACAAAAACAGAGAGGGGCGGTGGGAAGACTCTCCCCTCTTACATAACTCAGCCTCCATGACAGAGAGAGAGGGGAAGAAGAAGAAGAAGAGGAAGAAGGAAAAGAGTTCCTCGCCACGATGCAGAGAAAAACCTGTCTGCTGAGACACTTCAGCTCCTGAATTCCAGCAGCAGAGCTGTTGCACAATAGTTGCAGCTCTTCAGACGCAGCACCACCACAGGCATGTCCACCAGCCCCACATCTGAACCTACACCATGAACACCACAGTCAGCGCCCGCTCTCCGTCACGTCACAGCGCCGTTTCTGAGCGACAACAGCAACAACACACACACACAACATGATGTAACGCACCATGCCATTTGATGTTGTTTGTAATGTTGTTCAGCTCTGCTGGAGAGACATTAACTGGAGCTGAGACATTAACAGACTGCACTGCCCCCCTGTGGCCAAAAGGCAAACAGCATGGAGGGAACAGGAAAACTGCAGCTTTTCAAAAGTCTAAAAACATTTTTCTCAGAAAAGATTTCAATTTGATTAGAGAGCCCCAAATTCCACAAACACCTTCTCCGGCTGTTGACACAACTAAACACTTCAGTCACTCATCCACTCATTATGAACACGTTAGAAAATTATTTTTGTATTAATAAAATTGATCACATGATTGGAAAATGTTATTCCTGCTAATCTCTACTTTCATGCTTTGGCCCATGAAACTGTTATTAAACAGCACTTTATTAAAATGTTCTGTCTCGAAATGCCTGAAAAAGAGCAGCAACAGAAGACCAGATGTCGTCTTCTTCTAAACAACAATAGACAACAATTACTATTTCCTGATCACTAAATAAAAGTAGTTTTTATATCTTTGGCCGTTCAGATTCTTTCTCGTGTAAAAGAACTTTGCTCCAGATGAATTCTTAGACTGGACAACAGCAGTGAACTCATAAAGAACGAAGGTCTGTCCTGATCCAGTCTGGGATCACATAAAGAGACAGACCTGAGAGTAAATCCACAGAACAGCCGAGGTCGCTACAGAGATTCAGCTTTTTTTTCTCTATTGATTGAGAAATAAAACTTTTTATGATCGGATTTTAAAACTTTTCAGACTTCTCTTATAAGTAAATCAGCACCAAAGACGACGCAGCAGCAGGCCACCCACTTCTCCCCCAAAATCGTTCAGCTGTCGAACTTGGGCTGCCGCTGGATCAGAATAGTCGTATCGTTTCCTCTTCTGGTCGTCGGATCCAGACAGGAAACTCCCAGAGCGATGAGGCAAAGCCACACCTGCAGACACACACACGTTACACACTTCACTGAAATCACAATGTGGCCAGATGCAACATCCAAACCACAGCAGCTGCACTTTCTATTGATGGAAGTAAAACATGTCACAACATTGTTGTACAGTGTTAGCACCATAAACATTGTGTTGTTACACAACAGCCTACAGCTCATAAACTGCAGATGTCAGTTTAACGTCGGCCAACATAACAGCAGTCTGATTTCTGCAGTCCTTTTCTTTTAAAGACTTTTAATCAAATATTGCTCATAAAAATAAAAGTTCAGATGTTCATAAACGCCTGGCATCATGTAAACGATCGATCTGCAGTTATTATTACTTTGATCAATAAAATAAATGTCAGAATAAATAAAAGGTTCACAGCTTGACAGCTGTAAATGTTGATGTTGCCATTTCTTGGTGCAATTTTCAGTCGATGTATTATTTTATTGATCATTAAATGCAAAAAAAAGAATTTTTCACCTTTATTGACACAATCACAGAGAGAGAGAGAGAGAGAGAGCCGGTAGAGTCAGGTAGACCTGCAGCTAAATTTACTAAACTTCATAATAATAATAATAATAACTATTACTGCTGCCACCTGTCGTTATGATGGTCTTCACTCTGTTGTAGCACTAAAGTTCATTTTACCTGTGTTTTGTGGGAAATACCTTCTGATGTAAACTGGAGCCGTGGATATAAAAATGGACTTGAAATCACAGTAAAAGTTCAGATTGTCGAGTTTCGGAAAATCTGGTTCTTTTTGGTTCTCAGTGGAACCTGATTGCACCTACCAAGTATCCCACAAACGTCAGGTATGCGATGGAGAGGAACGCCGCCAGCACGTAGAACCACACGCTGTTGAGCGCCATCACGTAAGTCACAACAAAGTACATGTTGATGGCGCAGACGGTCAGGACGACCAGGCTGCCTCCGATCTTAAACGCCCTGCAGAGAGAAGGACGGAGAGAGAAAGCACTCAAACAGAGAACAGGAGTTCTATTTGCCTTCCTGTCTTTTGATGAAGGTAATCTTACAATCCGTTGGCAAATTCCTTCATGAGAGACGGCAGACTGGTGAAGGTGAGGATGGGGATGAGGGCGAACGGCAGCTGTGGCAGAAGAAGAGGAGATGTGAGTAAACCCAGATGGTCCTGAGAGGTAAAATCATTCTGGCTATGAATAACTTTTTTTTTTTTTTTCCATTCTCGCAGCTCAAACTGGATCAAGTAAACATTTCTTATTTAGCTCATTAATTACCAAAAAAAAAAAAAAGAAAATGCATCAAACTGTGAGTGAATAAATCATTTTATGGGACAAACTTGGAAATGGAGCCATCGAACCCTCACAGATAAATAAACGTCTTAAATATTAACAGCAGCTGACCTGCATGCTCTGCAGCACGTTCAGGAAGTCGTTCATGCCCGTCAGATGCTGCACGTCCTGGAACACCGCCACCAGCAGCGTGGGCGTGATGGCGATGGAGCGGGTCAGCAACACCCGGGCAAAACGGGACCAACGCAGGTTCAGGAAACCCTGAAGACGAGAAAAACGTTCAGGGTCAGCTGAGAACGTCCACCAACACCTCTGACGGCGCGGGAGGAGATATTCCTGACCTCCATCACAAACTGGCCGGAGTACGTCCCCGTCATGGTGGAGCTCTGACCGGCTGCCAGGATCCCCACGGCCCAGATGTAGAGCGCCGCCGGGCCGAAGAAGCAGCCCAGCACCACCCCCTGCAGATTTAAAGGCTGGTTAAATCGTTCTCTTCGTATTGAGACGGGACGTTTTTAATCAGATCTGAGGAGCCTTTTAACGTCCTCCGGCTCATTGTTGGGGCTTCACTGTTGTTGTTTCCTTCTGGCTGCTCTCAGTCCTCCAGATGGAGAGACGAGCTGGGGGGTCCAACATGACCCCCGGTGGCTGCTGATTCATGAGGCGATGAGAAATTTACAGCTTCTGCTGCTGCAGGTTCATCCATCCATTCATTCATCCACTCATTCATTCATTCATTCATTCATTCATCCACTCATTCATTCATTCATTCATTCATTCATCCACTCATCCATCCATTCATTCATTCATTCATTCATCCACTCATTCATTCATCCATCGATCCATCCATCCATCCATCCACTCATTCATTCATCCACTCATTCATTCATTCATTCATTCATTCATCCACTCATTCATTCATTCATTCATTCATTCATCCACTCATTCATTCATCCATCCATTCATTCATTCATTCATTCATCCATTCATTCATTCATCCACTCATCCATTCATTCATCCATCCATCTATCCATTCATTCATCCACTCATTCATTCATTCATTCATTCATCCATCCACTCATTCGTTCATCCATCCATTCATTCATCCATCCATCCATCCATCAATTCATCCATCCATCCATTCATTCATCCACTCATTCATTCATTCATCCATTCATTCATTCATCCACTCATTCATTAATTCATCCATCCATTCATTAATTCATTCATCCACTCATTCATTCATTCATCCATCCATCCATCCATCCATTCAATCATCCACTCATTCATTCATTCATCCATCCATCCATCCATCCATTCAATCATCCACTCATTCATTCATTCATCCATCCATTCATTCATCCACTCATTCATTAATTCATCCATCCATCCATCCATTCATCCACTCATTCATTCATTCATTCATTCATCCACTCATTCATTAATTCATCCATCCATTCATTAATTCATTCATCCACTCATTCATTCATTCAACCATCCACTCATCCATTCATTCATCCATCCATCCATCCATCCATTCAATCATCCACTCATTCATTCATTCATCCATCCATCCATCCATTCATTCATTCATCCACTCATTCATTAATTCATCCATCCATCCATCCATTCATCCACTCATTCATTCATTCATTCATTCATCCACTCATTCATTAATTCATCCATCCATTCATTAATTCATCCACTCATTCATTCATTCATCCATCCACTCATCCATTCATTCATCCATCCATCCATCCATCCATTCAATCATCCACTCATTCATTCATTCATCCATCCACTCATCCATTCATTCATCCATCCATCCATTCATTCATCCACTCATTCATTAATTCATCCATCCATTCATTTATCCATCCATCCATCCATTCAATCATCCACTCATTCATTAATTCATCCATCCATCCATCCATTCATCCACTCATTCATTCATTCATTCATTCATTCATCCACTCATTCATTAATTCATCCATCCATTCATTCATTCATCCACTCATTCATTCATTCATCCATCCACTCATCCATTCATTCATCCATCCATCCATCCATTCAATCATCCACTCATTCATTCATTCATCCATCCATCCATCCATTCATTCATCCACTCATTCATTAATTCATCCATCCATTCATTTATCCATCCATCCATCCATTCAATCATCCACTCATTCATTCATTCATCCATCCATCCATCCATTCATTCATCCACTCATTCATTAATTCATCCATCCATTCATTTATCCATCCATCCATCCATTCATTCATCCACTCATTCATTCATCCATCCATCCATTCATCCATTCATTCACTGATGCTTCTAGCACAAACACAGTTAAAGAGCCGGGAAATATCTGGCTCTTCAGCAGCTGAACGCTCGGCCCTGTTCACGGACCGTGGGATTTTAGAGCTTCCTCTGTGGAAACAGATGCTGCTGATGGCTGTTTATATAAAGAATGTCCCCCCTCCTCCTTTATACTGAAGTCTACTGGAAAATGTCCCTCCTCCTCCTTTATATTGAAGTCTATGGGAAAATGTCCCTCCTCCTCCTTTATATTGAAGTCTATGAGAAAATGTCCCTCCTTCTCCTTTATATTGAAGTCTATGAGAAAATGTCCCTCCTTCTCCTTTATATTGAAGTCTATGAGAAAATGTCCCTCCTTCTCCTTTATATTGAAGTCTATGGGAAAATGTCCCTCCTCCTCCTTTATATTGAAGTCTATGGGAAAATGTCCCTCCTCCTCCTCAGTAAACGTTTTCCTGATGAGTTTATGGTCTCAGTCTCTAGTTTACAGTCTTCAACACAACATGATGTTCATTTTTTAAATGATGCTCCATTTAGAGGAAGGAGGGGAGGGGTTAGGGGGCGGGGCTATTGTGTGATAGACAGAGCAGGGAGGAGGGGAGGGGTCAGGGGGCGGGGCTATTGTGTGATAGACAGAGCAGGGAGGAGGGGAGGGGTCAGGGGGCGGGGCTACTGTGTGACAGACAGAGCAGGAAGGAGGGGAGGGGTCAGGGGGCGGGGCTACTGTGTGATAGACAGAGCAGGAAGGAGGGGAGGGGTCAGGGGGCGGGGCTACTGTGTGATAGACAGAGCAGGAAGGAGGGGAGGAGTCAGGGGGCGGGGCTACTGTGTGATAGACAGAGCAGGAAGGAGGGGAGGGGTCAGGGGGCGGGGCTACTGTGTGATAGACAGAGCAGGAAGGAGGGGGAAACTTACCCCTTTGTAGATGTCCACCTCCAGAGTTTCATTGTCCAGAGGGAACAGATGTGAATGAGGACTTCCTGACTGATTGCAGACGTTGTGCTGGAATCAGAAAACACACAAACGCTCAAGAAATCACACATTTCTGAATTTCCCCAAAAAGGCAGAAGAAGAGCAGCCGCAGACACTCACCACCTCCACGTTTGTGCGTTTGTAGAAACCCTCAGCAAAAACAGCCACCACAAACACGTTAATGAGGAAGGAGACGAACAGCGCGATGGTCGACTCGATGAAGAAATATTTGTTGGCCTCTTTGACTTCCTTCCTGTTGGTCCGATCCACCTCCCGAGACTGAAACACCAAAAGGGACACATGATGATCGAACGCCTCCATCTAGACATTCAGGAGACGGAAGGCCAAAACTCCCCGTCGGCTCCTCCCACCTTGACAAGAGCAGAGTGGAGGTAAATGTTGTGCGGCATGATGACGGCTCCCACGATGCCGACGGCCTGACTCAGCTGGACCGGACCGCAGCCCTGACAGGACGGCACGAACATCCCCATCAGCAGCTGACCCTGGTCCGGACTGACCGTCACATACTGACCGGGAGGAACGGGGGGTGAAAGGAGCGAAAGGTTCAAAGGTCAGCATGAAGTTTTGTCCCGCCTCATGTTGTTTCATCTCCATCATGTGGTTCAAATTCTGTTTGTCTGAAGTCTACTCCTGACATCTGTGTTCCAAACCGCTTTAACGTTAAAGAGCCTTTAAAGTTTCATGTGTTTGAAAATTTCTACTAATTTTCAACCAAATATTCGAAATGAAAGTCACATCTGCCTCGAATCTCCAAACGGTTTGTTACTAATGTGGACTGATTAGAAATTATTAGCTGCTAATATGCAACTTGTTGAATCCTGACAGATGAATTCTATTTTCAACATAATAAAATTCCACATTAAAGGATTTTGGATTCATTTTTATAAAATAAAAATAAAAAACTTTTGATTTGGATCATATATTTTACATGAACAGTCATTTATTTATTATTTATTCTATTTTTACATTTAATACAAATATAAATTAATATAACGCATTTATTTATGTAATATTATTTTTTGTATTTGTGTGTTTCACTGCAGAGCATTTTTTTTATTATAAATTCAATTGTTTCTAAATGTCATAAAAAACCTTGATTGAATCTTTCGCTGGTTTAATTTGATCATTTGAAAAGATGTGTGACTTAAAAATGTGCTAAACAGCTGTTTTATATCCGACGTGTAGATTTTAACGTCAGCTGAAGAATTCTCAGACTGCTGAAATGTTTCTACCTCATATCCAAATGTGACGGCCATGATTGTGATGAGCAAACCAAAAAAAGCCTCCAGCTTCCTCAGACCTGCAGAGAAACGAGGTGAAAAAGTGATCTGTGTGAAAATGCGAAGAGAAATCAACAACAACAACAACAACAACAACAACAACAACAACATACCGTATTTATCCAAGAAGAGGAAGACGAAGGTGTCGATGATGGTGATGAGGACGCCGCCCCAAAGAGGGATCCTGAGGGCGAAAACACACAAAGACTCAGCACGTTGGAGATGACCACCATTTGAAAGCGTGGGTCATGTGATCGGCGTGTTTACACCACCTGCCCGACGACAGGAGGTTGAAGGCGATGGCGCAGCCGATGACCTCCTGCATGTCTGAGCCGATGATGGCCAGCTCCACCATCAACCACAGGATGATCCGAGGCACCTGCACGACGACGCAGGTTAGAACGGCCAGACGCCAGTGACCTTTGACCCCGAACGGTCCGACACAAGAGAGCGCTCAGTGATGTCGCCCGGCGGTTTGGGAGCTGCTGTTTTTAAATCAATGACCACTTGTCTTATCATTTCAGGACCGATATGTGCAGAGAAGGAGGTGAGGTGTGAAGTGAAATCAAAACCAAATCCAATTTATTTATAAAGCTCCAAATCTTAACACAGAGAGCAGGTCCAGACCGACAGCCGACAGGAGACAGAGGAGGGAAACACTTTAAGAGGCAGAATCAAATAATGTCGTTCTTTTCCATTTTATAAACACAATTTTTACGTTAGACATAAAACAGCTGATTCAGCTTCAGCGGTTCACGTACAGACCGACGGAGTCCACAAAACAAGATCTGGACTCTTTATGTTTCATCTCACAGAGTTTAAACCCAGACGTCTTTTCTGATCACCTCTGTGCTGCTGAGACAAAGACTGCGTCTCATTGTGTCTCCGATGAAAGCAGCAGATGTGTGGCCGGTGTAACGGACTCACCGTGCGGTACTGGCGGTTGCAGACTTCAGCCAGGTGCATCCCGGTGACCACGCCGAGCCGGGCCGCCAGCCGCTGCAGCAGCAGGCCGATGACGGTGGCGCCCAGCAGCACCCAGAGCAGCTGAGAGGACGAGACCACACATGATGAGAAAAATAAGAATCCAACACTTTGAATGTGACGCAGCGTTTAACAGTTCTTCAGTTTTTTATTGGATCTTTTATCTGACTGGTGACAAAGTTTATATAAAATTTGGACATTTTTTCATATTTATTTGACAAAAATTACCTGAAAATGAAAACTTGCCTCGTTCGTTTGTGATGAAGACGAATGTTGTTTTTAGTCACGACTCATTTTCACTTGAATTAAGTTGTGAAATGCATTTTATTCTTTTTACTGTTAACTTTCTCATGTTATCTTTTTAAATGGATTTAATTAGAATGTCACGGTTTTGTCTTTTTGTTCACTTTTCTGCGACTCTCCTGAAGGAAAAGTTGAAACAAATAAAGTTTGATTTGAAGTTGTGACCTGATGGAATAAAAGTCAGCTGACAACCTTTTTTCATCCTCGTGCTTATTTGTGAACATTATCTAACCTTCAGGCTGATGACACCTACATTTCCTTCCTTCTTCAACATACATAGAGATATTTGTGATAAAGGAAGTCTGGTTTTATTGTTAGCTCCTGGTGGTGTTCTTCTTCACCCACGTCTGTCGGCGGAGCTGGACGTTATATCAGCGCTCTGTGATATTTATAACTACAGAGGAGACTCAGATTTCTCCTCTTCTTCGGCATCACGTTGGAGCTTTAAGAAAAAAAAGCTCTGTGAATGTTCGATACCTTCACTCTGAGCGGACACGTTCAGGAATGTGTTTCCTGGCGGGGCAAAGGTCGCCTTTGTCCAGCTTTGGTCTGTAGTTCAGCCGTTTAGTGAGTAATGTGGGAATCATGTGCAGGACTGGCTCAGAGGGAAACCATGTCATGTCATCTGTAGATGTTTTCTGTCTCTTTGTGGCCACTTTGCAGCTCTCTGCTGCAATTTTGTGTCTCTTTGTGTAATCTCGTGCAGCTCTGTGGTCTTTGTCGGCCTCTCTGGGGTCACATTGTTTGTCTTTGTGGCGACTTCATTCCTCTTTTTGCTCGTTTTGTGCCTCCTCTGTTAATTTTTTGCATGTTTGTGGTGGTTTTTAGTGTAACTGAAATTGTTTTGCATCAGTTGTAACTCATTTTGCCTCTCCGTTCACTCTGACTGTGTCAAACGGGCCAATTCAATAACTGTTTCGGTTTGTTTTGCTAAATATTTCCTCCTTTCAGCTTGTTAACTCTGATATTTTTACGTGGTTGGCAGTTTGAGTTCACTTTAGTGATTTTCCTTCAGTTTCTCCTATTTAACTAGAAGATGAGACGAAAAGTAGGCGGCCCTACCTTGAAGCCGGCTTTGGCTCCAGACTGCAGGTCAGACTCGATGTTACCCGGGTCCAGGTAGGCGATGCTCATCAGAAACCCCGGCCCAGTGAAGGCCCAGAGCTTCCGGAGGCTGATCCCGGTCTACAGGAGAGAAGAGCCGGCTTTAACAACAACGTCTACGTGATGGAGGCGGGAAACGAGTTCGTCTCACCTCAGCACCGTCCTCGGGGACGGGGACCCGCTGCTCGAAGTAAGTGCTGGAAACGGGGTCGACGTCCTGTTTCTGGAGGAAGACTGACGGGGCGGAGCCAGCGTACGTCTGAGTGTGTGTGGTCTGGATCACATTTTTGTCGTCCGCAGCATCATCGGCTGAAACGTGACACAAAAAAACATCATTTTCTTCATCATCAGTCTCCATCTGCCGAGGATCATTGTTAAAACGGCCTTTTCTTTAGTTTGTCCATTACAGGAACATTTTGGAGATGAATTCTCCCTTCAGCCTGAAAGCCTGAAGCAAACAGACCTTTCTTTAGTTTAAGGCCTCATAAAGGAGCTCAGAATGATTCCTCAGATATTCGACAGAAGGTGTGAGAGGGAAATGTCTTCTCAGGGTTCACTGCGAATATCTGAACATTTGATTTCAGTAAAGTGGGCAGAGAGGTGAGCCGGCTGCAGCTCGATGCTTCAGCTCTCCTCTGGGGGGGGGGGGTCGGCAGGAATGGCCCCTTTTAACGGGATAAATCACTCAATCAAAGGTTTACACAGACTAACACAGTCTACACAATAAACAGCCTCACCGCGTCCTGCAGCTGGCTCCGCCTCCTGATCGGTGGGAAAACTGGGAGGGAGGGAGGAGATGTGGATGTCCTCTGGAGGGGGAGGGGCCCTGACTGGGAGCAAACAGACAATTAACTGGATTAGAGCCACTTATATGATCAGAGGGAACACAAAACTAAAGCCTGCTCACAGAGGAAGAACCGTGAGAATAAAGTCGAAGCTGTTAATTAAAGATCAATAAAAGAGCAGTTAGTGCTCCAATAAACAGCGCTGATGAATATTAAACAGCCGTTATTATTATCAAACATTCAGACACAAGACAGATAAATGAGTGCTGCGTTATTGTTCTGTCATGAACGCATCCTTTGATTGGACATTTAAAGGAGTCCACCATGATAAAGTTTAATGTTTAAGCAGATTTCTGGGGAACATGATGGAATATCAGGTCAGTTTATCTGTCGAATCTGATTTCTGAAGATTAATGCTGCTCCATAAAGCCACACGGACTCATAATAACACAACATCCTCACAGATGAACACACAAATAATAATGACTTGATGTTATTCTCAGATCAGCCTCTGAGAGGAAGCAGAAACTCAGCTCGCCAAAATAAAACTCACACTTTCAGGATCAGTTCACCTGAAAAATGCTCCATAAAATTAATATTTCCATTTTCAAAGAGTGATCCTCATAAAGATGTTTGTTTGTTTGTTTGTTTGTTTGAAAAGTGAGTTCTGCTCATCAAACTTTGAGCTTCCTGAAGAAGATCAGCTGAACTTTGTCACAACAGAAACTCATTTTCAGCAGACTCAGGTGAAACTCACCTGAGCGCAGGAAGGAGAGCAGCTCCATCATCTTCCTCATGTCGTCTTCCTCCAGCTGTTCACGCTCTCATTCTTCTTCTTCTTCTTCTCTGGTTGTCTTCAGAGGACATCGTCCCTCCGACTGAAGGTGTTGACTCACCTGACAGGTGAGGAGCGGAAGGACAAAGTACAGGCGAGGCCTATCATTGACAGAATAAACTCTTGTTCTTCCGGCTTCTGTGACGTCACCTGTTCTTTTTTTTTCAGCAGCTCTTTAATCTGAAAAAATTCAGAGACCTTCAAAATAAAACATATAAACCAGATTATTATTTTTACTTTTTAAAACAACAACAACAACAACAATAATAATATTAAACATTTTTTGAGTCCTCCTTAACCGTCAGGTTACAGTTTCTGTGTAAATATGAAGCTTTTATTCGTTTACTTTCAAAATAAAAGCCCGAGTGAGGACAGGACGGTGTTTCCGGTTACAAAGGTTCAAAGTAAACCTTTTATTTTGAAGGGAAGTGATCCCTTTATTGTTTAAATTATGTGTTAAAAAAGGTTTAAATTAAGGAAATATTTCACAGGAGAGAAAAAGAACATAATAGAACTATGAATCTGTATAAATGTACATTATAAAAAGGGAGAGAAGATTTTAACTGATTAACTGACAGCAGGAACATGATCAACTAGTTTCAGGCAAATAAAATAATTATCATAAAGTAGAAGAGTTAAATATAATTAAGGTTCAGAAACGGAAGAAAGAAGCTTCCTTTTCTCTCTCAGGTTTATGTCATCATCATTATTTAACATCTCACTGTTAATTAACTGGTTTGATTTATTGTCCTCAGGATATTTATTAGAGCTTTGATGTTACATGGTGATCTGAATTAAAGTCTGTTTGGTGTTTTATGTCCAACAAAGAGATAAAATGGTGTCACACTGAGGAGAGGGGGCACAAACGGCCACCAGGGGGCGACAGATGCTGCCTGACTTCCATTCATCCTCCTCTGACCCATCATGTCTTCCTCCCTGCAGACGTGTTGACGTGTCGCTGCAGGAAAACTCTCAGGTGTTTATTTAACGAGGTAGATTGAAGCTCCGCCCCTTCAGGGGTCACATGACTCACAGAAAAAGCACCAGGACCCTGAAATGGAGCTCAGCCACCGTTCATGATTCACCTCCTGCTGCGACCTGTCAGGTGAAAAACATCCGTTACTGCAGCCAGTCGGTCCATTCACGGTCTCCAGAGGATGAATCCTAATGAAGGTTGGAAACCTCCCAACATTTCACTGCTGTTTTCAGCTCCTGCACTGAAATATCTCAACAAAGGCATCACGCTTTGACACAGACATTCGAGGTCCCCAGATGATAAATCAGACTCACAACTCTGGCACATGTTTGGGTTTCTTCTGCGATGCCTCCGTGTGGTTTTGATTGACTGGATGGATTAAAAGGAAATAATATTCGTGGTGCCCAGAGGAGGAGTTAGAACATGACGACTGATGCCGCTCTAACATAAACTCAGTATTTGTTTTATCATCACATACATAACAAAACCTGTTGACCTCAGCTGGACTTTCCAATTAGTGTGGAATAGCTAACGTTAGCATGCTAACACACCAATATGGTAAATATTCATATTCATAGCAAACAATAACACCTCTCCTGTTTGTTTTATCTGTTTGAGGCCAATTCTTATATACAGATAGAACTGATTTTCTTTTGAGTCGGTCTGATGAAGGATAAATGAATTCTCTGCATCACTGAAGTTATTAAATGCTTCATTGTGTTTCTATCTGTATGTTAACGTTCATATTTCTGTTGCGGCCTTTTAGGAAGTCAGAAATCTGCAGAGCTCGACTCTAAATTTATTGAGATGTTCTTGTTCTGAATTATTTCAGACATTCAGCGGATTTGGAATCAATTTTTTCTCTTTTGACTCAAAGAATCTAAAAACTATGCCCTCCAAAAATGAGCTGCAAAAATTACTCGGAGCTAAATAATCAGTTTATTTGTTGTATGTTATTATGAAGTCTGGAAGAAATGAGCTCCACAGTTCCCCCAAATCTACAAAACCCCAAACATTCAGTTCATATCACAGACGGACGACTTCAGACTGAAGATCCAAAAAGTCCTTCAGTCCATCATCTTATTGACTCTGATCAATTTACCTCCATCAGGGTTTTTCCCTCCAGTCATTTATTTGATTTAACCAAAGTCTGAGTTCATAAACAAGAAATAAATAATGTAAATAAACAATGAGCCACTTTATTTCCCCAAAACATCATCACCTCACTACATTCTCACAGGAAACGGACACACTCAGTCCTCGCATGCGTCAAACTGCAGACGAGATAAAGAAAAGACAGAGTGAGACTGATTAGTAAGAGACCATCTGATCTCCGCTTTTAATCCAATAGTTTAGTTTTTATCAAATCTGAATCGGCACACAGCAGCGACAGTCTGAATTTTAGCTGAAAGAGCTGGAACGCTGACAAAAAGTTGGTGCAACAAAACCAGATGTTTTTAAAGTGTTTATTTTGGCAAGCACCATTCGAAGTAGAGCAAATTTGTCATGTGCTTATGTTATGTGATGAAGAATAAAATTATATACCCATGCAAAATTCCCTGTGAAATGTACATACGCATCTTTATTGCAGAAAGGTTAAGTGTCACTGAAATCTTACTGATTTCTCTTCCTTTTTTATTTATTTTTTATTTTTTTTACTTATTGTTCTGTTGGCTCCTCCTCTGTCTGTTTGTTTCAGTTTTCGGTCTATTTACCAGCATTTGTTTTTGTGTAGAAATGTTACGTTACCGTTACACATAGCTGTCTGGAAATGCTCGGCGTGTGTGGAGTCACATGATTTCCTCTAAAATCAAACATCCGTACGAAATCAACGCGAGTAAAAAACGGACCCAAAAACAGAAGATACAAATCAAACCGAGAGGATCAAAAACCAAAAAGTTTAAATGTCTCTGCATCCTGAAGTTGAACTGGAAAAATTGTCTCATCATCTTGGATAAGGTTACAAAGCCTGTTTACACCCCCCCCCCCCCACCCCCCCCACGTCAGATTTTGTATTTGATGTCTTTTTCGTCCTTATTTTCAAATCAGTTCTTAAATTATTGAAAAGGAGCATCTGGCTTCCTTTTGTAGCACAACACACGAGGAGAAATCCTCCGGTGTGTTGTGTGTTGATGCTCCGGGCGTCGCTGCCGCCTACATCGAGTCCCTTCGCTCATTTACATCCGGACACGAAGACGAGGTGCAGCCCGCCGCGCGCCCTCATACGGTGGTGACCCTCATCACCACCTCTCGGTTGGCGGCGGCGCTGATCCGCGGGTCGTTGGGCCTCAGCTGGCTCAGGATGTGTAAGATGGTGTAGCCACAGTGGTGGTTCAGAATAGTTCTTAACCTCCGGCTCTGTCGCCCGCCGCCGCTGCTGGCCAGGCCGTGAGGGTTGGAGCGGGAGCCGCGGGCCCCCGTCTTACTGCTCGAACTCACCGGGTCGCCCAAATCCTTCGACTTCTCGTAGTTCAGTACTTTCCACTGCTGATTGACGGCCTGCCATCGTTTGAAGATCCGATACACCGAGGATCCCTCGTGGATGATGAGGCCTGGGAAAAAAAAAACAGAGAGAGGTTGAAGGACGGACGTGAAAGACGCCGACTTCCTGCTGCTTTACATCAAATGTTATCTTAAAGGGCCCACGAGATGCAATCAGCATCATAGGTAGGAATTTTCCATCTGTGGGGGAGAACAGACAGTTGGCAGTAACGGAGTGCAGATATCTGACGCCATCTGCTCTGTGTTGTCTTACAGAGACGACTCACAATCACACACCAGCAGCCGACCAGGTTGTTTCCACAAAAATGTGAGATTTCACCAACATGCCCGGCTCTCCTTCTACCTATGCACCATCTGCTTATCTAGTTTTGTAATTCTGTGACGACCTCAACGAGCAGCAGAATGTGAAGCGAACGACATCTTTTGTGTTCGTTTGCATAATGGAAAGCAACGATTACTAATAATTCTGTTGTTGTTCCAAAGCACATCCTGTTTACTTTGCTCCTCTTCGTGTTGCATAATGATTTTTATTCTGACATCGTGGATCTGCTCCCGTTACCTATGCAGACGATGTCCATGAAGCCGTACATGCCGTAGCAGATCTGGAAGAGCAGGTCCTGACGCTGCCACTTGGCCGACGGGCTGAGGGAGGACCAGATGAGCCAGGAGATGCTGGCGATGAGGAACAGGGAGCCGAGGATGATGGCGGCGATCTGGACCTTCTCGATCACCGTCAGGGAGATGGCCTGCCACTGCAAAGGACAGCAGAGTCTGGATCAGATCAGAAGAACCAAACCCAAAACCAAAACCCAAATCTCCCTCCCTCTCTGCTTTGCCTCCATGTTGGTTCAGTCCGCAGCTTCACGCTTCATGTCCTCCGTCTTCATGCTGAGTTTGGAAGATTCACTTTTGGCTGCTTCCAACTCACTACAAGCTCTTTAAGAATTCATCTGCTGCTCCTGGTTCGTGATCTGAAACCCTCTAATGTCTGTTTGGACCTGTTTGTTTTTATTGATTGCTCCTCTTTTATCCTTCTTGTCACCGTAAACGGCGGGCGTTAAATTTTTCACCTTTTTATCCAACTCAGCTCCTAATCTGACTTTAATAAACAACAAAGCTTCAGTGTCAACACAACGTGACATCATCAGCGGGTTGGGGAGCCGCCATTTTGAAGCCTCAAGTCAGCCATCTTGGTTTTTTAAAAAAAGCTGACGCTGAGGAGGAGGAGGAGGATCTGAGCTGCTCTGTTCTCTGTCCTGATTGGTTGGCGCTATAGCCTCACGGCAACAATGTTATGGGTTCGATTCCCGGTCCTCGGAGGTTCTTCCTGCGTCTCCAGCATCCTCCTGCAGTCCGAAGACCTGCAGACCATCAGACTGTCTCTCTGTTTGTCTCTGTGTCAGCTCTGTGATTGACTGGCCCCGCCCTCACCCAACGCCACCTGTGATTGGCTCCCGGCCCCCGTGACCCTGACCAATAGGACGGTGTCCCTTCAGGTTACCTGCAGGGGGTTCTTGGTGCTGATGGCCAGGACCTGGTACTTGAAGTAGCAGAGCTCGCAGCTCCAGGAGCCCCGCTCGCTGATCCAGCGGATGAGGCAGGGCTGATGGGTGCAGCGCACCGAGCCGTCGCAGCGACACGGACTCAGCAGCTCCCCCTGCAGGACGGACAGGAACAGCAGACAGGTGAGTCCAGAACCAGGTCTGACCTGGTCTGTGTGAGTCACAGAAAGATTTCAGGTCAGACCAAAACTACCTCTCCCCAAAAAGGCTGAACTCATAAAGAAACGTTTTAGGAGTTAAAAGAAAAAGTATGAAAGTAATTTAATTCCTTTTCTTTGAGCACCAATTATCTTTTCTGTGCTACATAATGTACATTATATAAGACTGTGTGTGTGTGGGGGGGTCAAACTAATGCTAAACTTTTCCTTTAGTTATTAACTCAAGAGGTTAAACATGGACGCACATCAGAGGCCAAATTATCAGTTATCACTTCACACACAAAGCGACATAATAAATGTTTAAACGTCTTTTCTGACTGAATCATTTTCAGCTCAGAAACATGTGAAAGCAGCTTTAGGGCCAAACTGTCGGCCACATTCAGGCCGTCACCTCCGCTCAACATCAGACGGCTCGAAGTCTGAATCCACGTTTTGCAGCAGACTTCAGATTTAATCCTCAAACAGCTGAATGAAAAGTTTAAACTGACGGCTTCGGGGAGAAAATCGTGGCTGTGAGTCAATTAAGGGGAATGTTAGCACTCAGCTACAGCAGCAGGAAGCAGCGAAGCTTCAAGGAGCCCAACAGCTAAACGCATCCTTCCTCAGAATAAGGTCCCTTCTCCTCTTTTATATTGAAGTCTATGGGAAAATGTCCCTCCTCCTTCTTTATATTGAAGTCTATGGGAAAATGTGCCTCCTCCTCCTTTATATTGAAGTCTATGGGAAAATGTCCCTCCTCCTCCTTTATATTGACGTCTATGGGAAAATGTCCCTCCTCCTCCTTTATATTGAAGTCTATGGGAAAAAGTCCCTCCTCCTCCTTTATATTGAAGTCTATGGGAAAATGTGCCTCCTCCTCCTTTATATTGAAGTCTATGGGAAAATGTCCCTCCTCCTCCTTTATATTGACGTCTATGGGAAAATGTCCCTCCTCCTCCTTTATATTGAAGTCTATGGGAAAATGTCCCCCCTCCTCCTTTATATTGAAGTCTATGGGAAAATGTCCCTCCTCCTCGTTTATATTGAAGTCTATGGGAAAATGTCCCTCCTCCTCGTTTATATTGAAGTCTATGGGAAAATGTCCCTCCTCCTCGTTTATATTGAAGTCTATGGGAAAATGTCCCCCCTCCTCCTTTATATTGAAGTCTATGGGAAAATGTCCCTCCTCCTCCTTTATATTGAAGTCTATGGGAAAATGTCCCTCCTCCTCCTCAGTAAACATTTTCTTGATGAGTTTATGGTCTCAGTCTCTAGTTTACAGTCTTCAGTACAACATGATGTTCATTTTTTAAATGATGCTCCATTTAGAGGAAGGAGGGGAGGGGTTAGGGGGCGGGGCTACTGTGTGACTGACAGACTGTACCACCCAATCAGGATCAGTACAGATCAGGTCAGATCCTCCTTCTCCTGCAGATCTGGTTTCTACTCGATTATAAAAAAGACTTCAGCACCTCCATCTAAACAAACTATTCCACATGTTCTTGTTTTTTTTACTCCTTGTTGGTCTCAAATGTGACCTTTTGTGTCTCACTGTGTTTGTGTGTGTGTGTGTTGCCTTCAGGCTAAAGCAGTGACTTTAACTTGCGCACTTAATTTTCTGCCTCTAAATAAAAGTGCTGACGTAAAAACTTTTGCTTCAAGAGGCTTCAAATCACGAAACCATCCGGTGATCTGACCTGAAAATAGATCCAACACATGGTCCGGCAGGAAGACTGCTGTTTTATCAGGGTATGGAATAACAGAGTTTCATCAGATGAATTTCCAACATGCTTTTTGTTTTCCCACATATCAAACAGACAGACATCTCTGACACTCCTCTTTAAGACAAACACAAGACTGGAAGTTGTTAGTAAATCAAATGTTGCCACCTAAAGAGCTCCACTGACCTCCAGATCCAACTTTTACCAACGAACGGAAATCAAAACTGCCAAAAATTACTGAGTACCATCATCGTATTTGCCAGTTTCCTGGTTTTTCTGTGAT
>CM068482.1:796442-998942 GCA_034769265.1 Remorina albescens | reverse complement strand
AGTGAAAAGTTAAAGTAGTATCGTTGGAAATACCAATCTGGTCCCCTTCCACATGACTGGCTGTAAAAAGAGGTCAGATTGTATTGAAGTCTATGGGAAAATGGCCTTCCGTCTCACCTATTTTTTTTCTGTATTTTCTATTTCTAGTTCATGATCTCAGTCTGTAGTTTCCGGTTTCTGGTTTGTCTCGGATGTTTTTGCCCCGGGGCAGAAACTCCCTGACACCCCAGCGTCCTGCTCAGAGGCTCCTCGGCAGGACGTCTGGCTGCACACAGTTAGCTTTGAACGCTGGTCTGTTATAGAGACCTAATGTGTCACATCCACATTAAACACATAAAACTTAATGTTTCCACTATTAGTTTCGTTCATTAAATCACGGAGGGCCACTAACTCGGCTTTAGTGCCTTCACATTAAGACGATCTGCACAGGAAGGTGGACAGATGTCAGATAAAGAGCTGCTGGATTAAAAAACTGGACATCTACTGAAGGACCCAACAGCTCCGAGGCCTCACCTGAATATTTCCTTTTATGCAGTTTCATTCTCCAATTGAAATACATTTTATAGTCTTAGTTAGATTAAGATTTTAAATGTAATGTGTGATTAAAAATCTGCTTTCATTTCCCCGGCTGCTGTTTCACATGAATGGATCAGTTTTAATAATAAAGCAGACGTCTCTCCACATTATTCAAAATCAATTAAAGACGTTTACTTTAAACCGGTGATCATACGGAGGTTCGTTTATTTTGTACCACCTACAGGAAATCGGGGGTTTGATTCCCAGTCAGGACGTAGCCAGTGCTGGCCCCGCCTGCCTATGACTCATGAGTCCTCAGACGTCACCTGGGTCAAAAAGGTCCGTGTCGGGTGTGACCCGCTGGACCACAGGGTCACTGCCGGACCTCCAAAGTCCTCAGATCTCAGTCCAGTCCAACGTCTGAGGGATGAGTTGGACCGACAAGTCCAGATCCACGGCGGCTCCACCTCACCACTTCCAGGACTTAAAGGACCTGCTGCTAACGTCTCGGTCCTTCAGAGGTCTACAGGAGTCCAGACAGGTGGTCTCAATGTTCTGCTGGACAAACAGCAGAAGACGGCAGTAATGACGGATGTCAATCCCAAGAAGAGATGTGGACCGTGAAGGTAGCACCGGCCCCTGATGATGGGAACACTCGGGGCCCGAAATGGGAGAGAGTCAGGAACCGAATCTAAAGAGCGAGTCCCTGAAAAGGATTCAGCACAGAACCCCGAAGCTCCCAGACAGAAGACCGACGCTTTTTATATCTGACCGTGAACATAAAGACATAAACTGAAATAAATAAAATAAATCTAACTTCCACCTGAGCAGCTTCAGCTCTCTTACTTTAGACTTTGATCTGGTTTTACTGGTAGTTCTGGATCAGGACTTGGTGTCAGCAGAGATCCAGAGTGAAATCAGAGGGAGGGGAAATCCAGATGGGTTGAATCTGTCAGTCATCGATGAGGCGGCCTGCAACTGATGACGACAACAAACACAGCTAAAAGAAAAAAATCAGCTGTAAACGTCCAGCTCACGCAGGAGGGGAGCGTCCCGGCGCCGTTTATCAGGGAGGACAGACCAGAGGAGAAGGTCAGGAGGTCACTTTAATCCGAGCCTGACGGAGAAGACGCTGCCTCGTTGTTTTCCTTCCACAAAAGCCCGTCACATTGATCCTGATTGATTTCTCTCACTCTGCTCGTTACAGAGATAGATTTATTTGAAGTCTTACACTTGATTTCAGATGCAGAGCGGCGTTCACTCACACGGACCAAACTGGGCTCGTTTGTTTTGTTTGTTTGTTTGTTTGTTTGTTTGTGGACGTTTTCCTGATGTGACAGCAGAGCCGTCTGTTCTGTTCTGTCACGAACTGGCAGAATAAAAAGACTTGAGGAATAAAGTGTTGTGTAAATGAGCATAACGGATGACTAGACGGAGGTTCGGGTGTGGGAGGTTGATGATGCTGTGTTGGGGGAGGGCCGGTGGAAATGCTAATGAGGTGTTCATTTAGAAAAATAAAACTCTGCTGATAATGGAGTTCAGGATCCAGAGGACTGAACAGCTTCCCTTTAAATTTATAAGCTGCAGATTTTATGTGTGCTCAGCAGGAACTCCCATTTGTGTTTAATGTACTGTAAACCTGAATGTCTCACCTCCTCCTGTCTTTGTGTTCCTCTCTCTTCCCGCAGAACCAGACGACTTCTTCCTTTTCCACGTCACCTCCAGCTTTGCTTCCTTCTCGTCTGATGCTCCCACACAGGCCTGTCAGAGGAGATAAAGTATCACTCTGCTGACGCCTCCCGTCGAGCTCTAAATATGTTCTGTCTTGATGGATTTTAAACTGTATGTTATACAGAAATGGGTTTTGTTGCTTCTTCCATACGGCTGAGCTGCCGAAGTCTCACCTGCTTTACATCAGTTCTCCGTTTTAGCTGTTTCCTTCTTTAGCTATCTCAAATTTGTGTTTGTCCTTTTTTCTATTTCAACCAGGCATCAATATTTAACGGTTAAACGATTGAATTATATAGGCTTATACTTTTATAACTATATCAACTTATCCATCTCATATTTACTGTTAATATGAGATGAATATGTGGACAATCCTACTTTTAACTGTTCACAGATTATTTATATTAAAATTCAATTTGATCTGTGATCAGTTTATAAAACATGTTGTATCATGATTAACAGACACAAAAGCATACAGAGCTATGAACTCGACCAGCTTCATTAATATTATTAATAATAATAATAATAATAATGTAACAATGACAGACCTTGTTCTTTGTAGATTATCTCAGGGACTGATTGTGTCTTTTACTTTCATTAGCACTTTTACACATTTGCTATGAAAAAAATCATTTTAAGCAGACTCCAAAAACCAGATAATTGGGTGAGTTTAAGCCTCAAGGAGGTAGATATTTTACAAAAATTAGGCTTTTAAATTATTAAAGTGAAATACCACTTCAGGCCCAGAACAGTCTGAATAACTGCCTGCATCACCTGTACTGCCCCCCATCTGAGGCCCGACAACATGCATCTCTGCTCTGTTTCATTATTGATAGGCCACATTGATCCGTTTGTCTCCCTCAATAATGAGAATGATTTACCTTCCTGTTTGTCTTTGCAGTGCTGTGAGAAGAATCTGGATCCAGATACAGATGCGTTAAAAACACACAGGTTCATCCTCAGTGATCCCGATCCGGTCAGAGGAAACTCCCCCTGCTGATGTTTAGGATGCAGCTGGACAAAAACAGAAGACACGTCCTGTTTCTGCGTGGGAATGAAGAATCCACACGTTAAAACAGTGGAAACATCATTTATTAAAGGACGCACTGAAACTTTAATGGAGTATTTCTAAAGTACATTATCCTTCAGTGGACAGCAAACCTTTTCACATTAAGGACTCATAACTAACACAAATAAGACCACAGTAACCCCCCCTCAGAAGATTCTGGCTTTTATTACATGAAGTTTCTAAAACTCACAACCAAATAAATTCTGTCACTTATAGATGGAAAGGAAATAAATCATCCTCCTTTTTCACCTTTAAAAAAAATATACGACAGAAATTTCAGTATCAAAGGTCTCCCCCAAAAATTAACACAAATTTGTGGAACAAAATTATTTCTTCCATGAATCGTTTTATTATTAAAATCCACCGACTGCTAAAAAATCCAGACAATAAATATGAATTTGAATTTCATACCTTTGTTGTTCGTTCTTCTTCCACGGTTGATGTGTCACTTTCAGCTGATGAAATAAACTAACAGAGTTACAGCTAACTTCTTCTGGAGCAGCAACGAGATGGAAACGCTGGTTAAATCTCAGTTTTGCTGCTAAAACTTCCGTGCTGTAAAAGGAGGATTTCAGAAGCAGAGATTTTGGCATAAAGAGGATTTAAAGTTAAAGTCTGAATGACCAAATTTCAGAATGAGTCAGAGAGCCATCATCTATATGACATTTCTTATTTATCTGTCAGACTAAATAATCTGGAGTGAAATATTTCATCTGTCAGCTACAAAACTGACTTTTGGAACCAAGTTAGGATTTAATTTCTTCACCCAATAACTGTAATTTTTACTCCAATACTTTGACCTGACAGATTTTCAGGGTTCATATTTTCCTGTTTGTGTTATTTTAGGACTTTTTTACTGGTAAAAAAAAAAATAAAAAATTAAATTGAAGCATCAGTTGGTGTTTTTTTTATTGAAGCCAAATATCTGTAGTTGTTACTATAATAGGAAACACTTCATCAGCCCCCACCGCCCTGAGAGCAGCCTCGTCACACCCCCATGCTGAAAAGGTAAACATAATTAGTTCTGCCTATAGGACCCCCCCCCCCTTCTGAAGTCCATTCATGACAGTTCGTGATATAATGGACCAAATGTTTGAAGTTCCTGCTTCGGTGTGCTCGCAGAGTTCCTTCTATATCTGTAAGAGGACAGATGGCCGTCCCTGTTGGTGCCATTCTCCAAAGCTAATACACCCGGCATATGGACACGCTTCACAGGGTGGGGGTGATATGGGGGGGGGGGGGGGGGGGACTGGCACCGGGCCCTCAGGAGAGCACGCTGACAGGACGGGGGAGGTGATGTGTGCTGCTGGTCCCCATCAGCCGGAAACAGTGACAACCCAAAGCCCTGAGCAGGCACATTTCACTTACGGAAATGTTCCTGGTCGCAGGAAAATGAACCTGCAGAGTGTTTAAAGGCAGAGCTTAGGTCACTCTTATGGCACTCTGCCATGGGCCATTAGGACGGGGGCAGAGGAGCAGTTAATCCTCATTTAAGATAACCTTGGGTGAAAGGTATCGAGATAACTTCCGTGTGCGTTCTCTCTATTCCTCCCCATCAGAGCGGACCCCCCCCCCCCCCAGGTGAAGGGATTAATGAAGGAATATCACAGGGCATCAAACTTACTGCCTGAGCGGATTCATTTTACAGCTGCCATCTTAATGTTTGGAGGCGCTCTGTGACTTCCCGCCTGTTTTCAGGCTTTCCGAGCGGGAACGTCAGTCAGCGGTTGGACCCTGCAGATGCTCCACTGCCATCATGTGGTGGACGGAGAGCAGGACTCCTGCAGGGATCAACCTGAAGACGCATTTAATTCCCTTCGGCTGCACTAACGAACGATGTAACTGTCAGATAAAGAGGACAAGCCAGACTTTTCTACTGTAACGTGAAACGATTTATTTATTTCACATTTTTTGTCACTATTCCATATTTATGATGATGGAATCATTTAATCTTTGAACATGACCTGAACTTGGATGAGCAGCATACAACAGAACACAATGAGCAATCCAGGAAGAGCAAAGTAAATACAACTACTGGAAGCTAATTTGACTTAATATCTACTTGTTGAGTTCACTTAAAATTGGTTTACTTAATTTTATTAAGTCGTTCCAATTCTAAAAAAAATTGAAACAGTAATTTTTTTCCAAGTCAGTTTTTAATAAACTAGAATACCTGCATGAGGTGAGAAGACCTCTATGAAGAAAATGTAAGACTTTGTAATAATCTCAAGAGTTCTTTAAAAGGTTTTTCAAGATCTGGCAACGTCAAGTCAGAAGTTCAGCATTAACAGAATCACAACACCACGAAAAGTGTACCTTTTAAAGACATTACTTCAACAACGACTCGAGGGAAACGGTTCCCAATTTGAGGTTTTATTATTTGGAAAATTAAGTCTCAAAAATTACATTTGAATAACTAGTGCACACAAACTCAAAGTGAGGTGTAATATATGGTATAATGCTTTAAGTTTAAGATCTGTCAAAATCTTGTTTACACCAGTAATTACTCCAAAACCAGCAGCAGCAAATCCAGACCAGCGAAGCCGACAGGTTCAAGTAAGACATGTAATTACAGGTCGCGTTAGTCCTTAAAGTCAAAAAGAATTCAACTGAGAGAACAAACAAAACATCGTGTAGAGAGAATTATTGAGCAGTGATTCATCAACAGGAGAAGTCAAACATCAAGCAAGGCATTAAAACTATAGCATAACTTTAACCTAATGTGCACCATCAACCTTAACTTAAATAGATCCTGAAAATATTTAATACGTCTTTACAAAGCATTTAACACTGATGAACAAAAAGAGCCGATGGCAGCGGAGGACACGGTGATGCCAACAAAATTAATCCACAAAAGATCAACTGCTTCGAAATATTTTAAAAAGGAGGAAAATAACTGCAAACAAGAGCACTTTTTTTTCGTTTTTACAATTAACACTTTAAAAACAAAACTGGGTTTGCAATAAGCAGTTTTGGCCAGATTCACCCAACAGCACGTACTCATGATGATGATGATGATGATGATGATGATTATTATTATTATTATTATTATTTTTTATGCTTTTGTGATTTCTTCCAGTTACACAGGAGGTAATGATACATACCTGAATCCACTTTTATTTTATTTTTTTTTACTACCAGAATCTACTCTAAGCAACACTGTGTGACACAAAGGAACATGTTAAATACAGGAATGGGTGAATTATTGCGGCCTTTAAAGACCTCAACGATGCAGGCAAACCTCCGAGTCGGAGGATCGTAGGACACGCAGCGAACCCACCGAGGATGAATCCTGTGAACTACAGTATTTAAAGATTATGTACAAACATCAAGGCTGCAGTCCGTTGGCGTCCTAACATCTCTGACTGTTAAAAGTTAAGCTGGCTCAGTTACAGATCATAAATATTTGAACCCGAACGACTAACAACTACGTCACCTAAAATCTATTCTTACACCCTAAACCTGTTCAATCCCGACATCTGTAGCATCAGGGGAAAAAAAAAAAGACACTCACTTTCTCGAAACTTCTTCACACCAAAAGGTCTGGTACACCCACCCAACCCCCCCGACTCACTGACTCATCACATTGAACATGTTAGGGTCGACAGTTTTTACATCACTGACCGGAGGAATAAATGGGTTGTTAAGTGGCGACAGGAGGGAAAATTTCAAGGTGCATATACGTTTACTGTCGGACGCCGCACAGTCACTTGGGTTGAGTGTGTGAGGAATGGAATCAGCGAAGAGGCCGCTGGACTGTGCAGGCGCAGGACACATGCAGAGATGTCTCTTTGCTTGTTACATAGTTTGGAAACTAGCAGGCTGCAGGCGGAAACTCTGGCACTCAAATCAAGGCTGCGTCCACATACCACCAAGTCGCACTTCTGGGTAAGAAAAATCATCCTCTCATACATAAGTATCCAGGTCTTCCATCCTCAGCTCAGGGCAAAAAGAAATCTGAACGGGTGACACGATGGAGTTTCTCAGGTGAAGTGTGTGTTGTTTATCAGTGTTTGTCAGGTGCTGCGTGCGCTCGTCCATTGTGTGTGCCTGTGTCTGTGTGTGTGTGTGTGTGTGTTGTTGTGGTTTGTGCAGCTGTGTCATCTGCCTGAGTGTCTGCCTCTAGATGTGCATTATTCTGTGTGTACCAGTGTGTCTGAGACTGTGTGAATGTGGGACAGACTATAGGAAAGCACTTGGGTTTGCTCGAGGATCCTTCTGGTTTCTGTAGCGCACGGCGAGCCAGACTCCGAGGATCTGTGAGTGTGAAGGATTACAGGTTAGACAGGTTCACTGCTGCTGAGGGGTCTGAGGTTGTGATGATGTTCAGCGGGAATCCTCAGACGTATCATGATGTGACAGGCGGTTAGGGACGCCCCCCACCGGTCAGCAGATGACCATCATTAACAACTTTTCATCAAAAACACGTGACAGGTGGATCTGCAGTCTGACGACTGCTGTGATGAGAGCCTGGTGTCGGCCACGTGGAACAACACGCCGACTTTGTGGAACTTAAAGTGCGTGAGACCGAAAAGGCCTGATATACCTGGGATTTTATGAAAGCAGCTAAACCCTTTAATGAAAAAGAAATCTGCTCATTCATAAATTTACATAAAAACCTCCTTAAAAGACACTTAAGCTTTACTTAAAAAGTCCTGACTGGTTTTGATGATTCAAAGTGTTTTCAGGTGTTAGTGTGGAGGAAGTGATCATAGCGGCGTGGACTTTTCAGGCTTGTTATTAAGTGATTAAATGAGTGATGTCAGGCTCACCTCTGTGAAGCTAAAGAAGAGTCCAACACCCCCGAGGATCTTCAGAGCCTCTGTTGCATGATTCAGCATCTTATCCCCACAGCTGTAACACACACTTTCCTTTTTGCATATCTGGAGGGGAGGACAAAAAAAGAGAAGACCTTTAGTCTGGACTACAGTTAAGTGTCTGTGAGCCGGGGCAGTGTTACCCTCCACAGTCACAGAGCGTGGTCTAGTTCTAACTGATTCTGATACAAATGTTTAATTTAACCAAAAACACAAATGTGTGAAAAAATGAAATAGCCTGAATGCTACAATAATATGGTTTAACACCACATAATCTGAACCTGCAGCAGGCAGCCCTGTGTGATTATCCAACATTTTTCTTTCCTGGTGGACACTGAGGATGAAAAATGTAATATTTCAGACTTACAGCTGGACAGTTCTGCACATCCTGCTCAAACTCTGTCCGTTTTGTGGTTACATTGAGCAGCCCGCAGCAGTTCAGCTGGCTCTCCAGGTCTATCTTGGTGTCGTTAAGCAGAATATTCCAAGCAGAGTTCAGAAGAGCCTCCTGGAAAAGATAGTGGGAAGAAGAATCAGGAAAAGAATCTTTAAAGCACTTACTTACACCTTTTAATCAGGTGTGACGTGAGCAGAGTTCACTCACTTGCTGCCCGCGGTTCATCGCCAAACAGGAACAGGAAACTCCAAATTGGAAGAGGAAGACAACGAAGAGAATCACCATGTACTGGGAGCAAGAGGTCAAAGAAACAACAATAAAAGGCAAAACTGCAGCACACTCAATGTATTGCATCATAAATTGATATCGATAGCTGTCTATATATATTTAATGCCACTGTTGAAAAAGGAAAAATGTTTGTTTACCAAAAAAAAAAAAAAAAAAAAGAAAAAAGAACTCTTTATGGTCTTTAAGGCTGTTTTTACCTCATTTGTTCTGCTTCTAAACAATATTTTAAATCTGAATCAGTAACGCCACCAACATGGTGTAACGTCCCTGTTTGAACAAAATTAAATCAACAAATTTAAATCAATATTACACAAAAGATGAACAAAGACCCCATCAGACAGGAGGTACATCATTTCAAAACTCCAAATTCAGAATAGATGAAATTATTGAAAATTAAAGTTTATTGTTGGATTCCGGATAATTTCTAATTTCAGATAACTTGTCCATTAATCCAAAGAAGTGAAAGGATACGAAGAAGAGCATCACTTGGTGGTGGTGTATTGCTCCGATGAGTCCTACGATGGCGATGAGCAACAAGAAGAAGCCCACCGCGATGACGCCTCCGATGATGTGGATGCTTGACACCAGGCCGAAGCCCTTCCCCCATGCTGCTACTCCGATCAGCAGCAGGCCGACCAGCTGTGGGGGGGGGCAGAGGGAAGGAAGTTAGCCAGAGTCAGCTGAGCAGCACGCAATGGAGCTCACACGGTCAACAACACTCACTCAGTTTGGAACTGTCTGCAGGCTGCTTTAGATTTTAGATTTTACAGAAATAATGCAGGTGAAGCTGAAAAACAATCACAGTGAAAGAAACAGAATGTCTGAAAGTTTGGACTGTTTTTGAGCATTTAAAAAAAAAAAAGAAAGAAAGAAAGAGAAACTGTGTTTGTCTTCGTGTTTTCCTTTGCTCTCCAAACACAAACTATTTATCTGTTCCAAATCATTGAATAAAAATGTCACAAAACTGACGTCGTCTGTTTGACCCCCAAAGATCAAACGACATCAACAAACTCAGTCCTGCAGCCAAAGATGTTGAGTTTTCTAAGAAACTTGGAAACACTGCTGATATTCCCATTTGGGAAGTTAGGCCAAGTGAATGTTTTGCATTATGAAAATCAGTGTTCTGTTTAGGCTCTAAGAGGAACAGTCTGCCTGACTGTACACACCAACCACAGAGAGACACGATCGGTGCCATGTGTTCACATTCCAGCTCTTTGGTGTGTGTCTGTCAGCACCGAGTCAGCGCACGGTGTGTTGTTGGGTACACTTCTTTGTCGTGGCTGCTTTAGAAAGAGGCAGGTTTATTACAAAATAAAACAAAATCTAACAGTTATTTCACAATAATATCATCCAAAGTGTTGAAGTATAAGAATATTACTGTAATCACATATCCAGCAGAATACATCAGTCATTCCAAAGGACAAAAAAATTCCACTAATGTGACCTGGTCCCAGGTAAACAGCAGGTAATGTATGAACAGATTAACTGATTACAAATCATTCTTTTTTTTCCCCTGATTTGCAACGATTAGCTGCTTAATTGTTTAATCTACCAAAAGAAAATTAAACTGCAACAGTTTTAAAATTTGGTTCATTTTCTGAGTCATTTTCCAAGCAAATGTGGTACAATATGAAAAATTACAACTTTTTAAATTGAAAGTGAGAGAAGTAAAAAAAAAAAAAAAACAAAAAAAAAAAAAAACTTTTAGAGATGAATGTAAAACTAATGAATACCTGCTGTATTCATTATAAGACCTTTCAAGGCCTAAAGATACCCTGGAACGAGCAACAAAACAGAGTCAGGTGTTTTAAACTTAATGATCTTTCAGATATGACTGCGGTGAACTTTGGATATATTATGGTCTGTAAATATGATTAGGAATGTCGACATAAGGCACATTCACTTTTTGTTTCATTTAAATCTACTTTGTGGTTCTAAAATTATTATTGTCTGACATAAACAACAGTTACATTCTTCATTGATATGAAGATATCGTCCTGTACCAGAGCACTGAATTAAGGTATATGAGACCAGGTAAACATTGATGCACTGTCTTTCGCTGACAAGCCTCAAACAACAACACTGATGGCCAGCGGATGGAGAACACTCATAGTTGTAACCAGCTGGGTCAACGTCTGTGACATGAAGCACCGGTGACTGACAACAATAGAAAAACCTGAACTCCATGATGCAACAGAGCGACAGTGCAGTAAATAAAAGCTTACATGACAGCAATTTGTTGTTCCTGTTACACAAACGACCAAAGTGCAAAAGTGTGTACAAGGGAAATCATAGTCCACTGTCACAGTTCCTCCCTTGGCTTATAGATATATAAAGTCTCCTGGCAGCCCACAACCACAGAGGCACACTATTTCATAACTAGATTTACTTTGACTTCCTAAAATTCACTGCTCTTTAAATATACTTTCATTTTACAGTGAAAGTTATCTAAATACTTTTCCAGACCATCAGACACCTTCACTTCAGCTCTTCAACTGATTAATCAGATACCTTATGAGAAACAAACTGAGACGATACTTAAGGTGCCTTTCCATCTGCTCTGTCCCAATTTAATTCTGTTTATTATTGTGACAACAACCCAATACACAGAATAACCATCTTCAGCAACATGACCAACAGAGACCCGTCCACCAACTATTCACGATGTTACTGTGAATGGCTCCTTACTTTAGTGTTAGAGGATTCCTGCAGGATTACAAAGAAGTACAAAGTCAGACTTTTTAGATATATTTGTAATATCACTTGAACTTTATTGATTTTTTAGTCATAGAGACAGAAATGTTAAAACATATCAGTCAATGCTTACTAGTATGGATGACACCACCTCAAATGATTTTCAAAGTAAGATGAATTGTCAGTTTATTTCCATTTATTTCACGTTCTTGTCATGACTTCATCTATTTAAGTTTAAAGGTCTGGGACAATAGTGCCAGGGATTTTTTTTTTATTAATTACAAAAATGATGTCCATTACTGACCTGACTATGGCCTGTCAGATTTTTATATATCCACATCTTTGCAAATAACTTTTAGAAATACAATTTAAGGGAAAATGAAGTAAATATTTTGAGACAAACTGTAGGCAGCTTGTTTAAGCAGAAATGTTGTAAAGATGGAGAAAAAGAAACTAAACACATGCTTACCAATGACCAAATCAGAGTATGTGGTATATTTGCAGGTGAATGGTTGAACAGCTGATATTTAATGACAGACGTGCAGCACTGGATCTGATGCAGCTTCAGCAGCTCCCAGTGAGCTGATGTTTACTGAGCTGGAGACACAGACAGTCCGCACAGCTGACTGAATCTTGTGACCGATAACAGAGCAGAAGACGAACCGCTGAAGCATGTCAGCTCATTTCAGGACAGCCGGCCTCCCGGCTAACGGGAGCACAACACAATGGGGCTAGCTAACGGGCTAATGGCACCACATCACTTCTACATTACTGCCTCCTCGGCTGACACACCACACTACACGACAGCTCGTTTTGTGTGTGATTAACAGAGCAGGGTACGTACCAACAGCCACCACCGGCCCGGAGAACACAGAGGCGTGTGAAGCAAAAGGCGAAATCATCAGTAACATCTCTGCAGGGGCTAGGCTAGTTAGCTTGAGCTAACGGAGCTAGGTTAGTTAGCCTGAGCTAACGGGGCTAGCCGAAAGTTAGCATGATGACCCATTTTGTTCACTCACCATATAAACAACATTCAGGGAGCAAAGCGCGTTTTTGGAGCAGGTGAAGCCGCCGCAGACCATGTTCGACTGATCCTCTGTCGGCCGGTCGGGCCCAGGAGCCGCACTTCTCTCCAATTTAAAAATAAAACGCGGAGAAAATCGGCGTTGTCCGGCGCTGACGTCTGGACCCAGGTGTTTCCGGTCAGGGGAGAGGGCGTGTCCGTGACGTCATCGCCGCGAAGCGTCAGAGCAGAACTGAATGAATTAACTGCATGAAAAATACAAAATATTTAAAACACAATAAAAATCTGTGTTTTAACAAAAAATTTGAATTAAATGGAATAAAAACTGACATTATATAATCTAAAATTTAAAAAAAAGAGAGGTGGAAGAAATCTAGATATTAAGGAACTTTTTTCTTTTCTTTTGTCTCTAATAGAAAATGGAGAATAAACTGCAGGATTTGTTTCAGAGTGAAAGAAATACCGGAGTTTTTCGGTCTAAATTGAAGGAGGGGGGAACAATGCTCCATCATGACCAATGAATGAGTTTCTTTAAAACCTTTACCTCATGTTGTTGTTGTTGTTGTTGTTGCAAACCATTTCACAGTTTGAGAAGTTATTAAAATAACCATGAAAGAAGTTTGGAGGGCAAGTTTTGTATTTCACATAAAATCTACAACAGCAAGTGCCTTTTTTTTTTCTTTTTTCCACAATTTTCCATCTTGATGGTTTCACAATTCTACAATATTCTCTGTTACATCCTGGAAGAGAAATACCCCTCCTGATGTTTGTATTTGTTTTTTCTTGTTCAGACTTTCTGGGGGGTTTCCTTATCTGAGTCTTTGCACTTTGTCACATTGTTGACCGTTGCGATGAAGCCAGTGGGAGCAGTCAGACAGTCTACAGAGGAAGAATGTATAGATAAGGTTTAGAAGGTTTCATTAGGTCTTCGACACTTTAAAGACAGGCTCAGGATATATTGATCTGAATGACCAATATGTCTGTCAGCAAGGAATATCTTCCCAAGCAGGCCAATCTTTCAGCTAAAAGAACATTTTACTGCAAAACCAGACATCAACTGTCATAACTGTGTCATAGATTTGGTTTTTTACGGTATGGCTCCTTTCCTGGCAGCAGTAATGTGAGACGGCTTCTTTTCAGTGGTGTAATTGCCATGGCAGAATATGGTTTGAAAGAAGGAAGTGAATTCAGTCAGTTTCAAACCTGCAGAGGAAACTGAGACGCGCATCACTGTGAGCTGACTTTTGTGGTCTAGAGAGCGAGAGAACGAGAGACATCCTTCTCCACCGTCGCTTCTTTGTCTGCTGCTTCTCTGTCTTTAAGTTCGCATTGGTGTCGTGGAACAAACAGCCAGGAGTTCAAATGGGCTGAAGCTGAAGCCGATCCATGTGTCAGGATGAATAGCAACAGTAAATCGGTCAACTCCATTGCAATAAAAGCAGAGATCAAGAGGCATGACTCTCTCCAGAGTGCCATCAACAGACTCTCCAAGCAGTTTGAACGAGTGACGGACCAGCAGCTGCGCTCAGGCCTGAAGGTTTACCTCCACAGTATTCAAGGTAAGATCATCCTCCTGCTTTACTTGGTGGTGGTGTTTTGTTCAGGGAGGAGAGCCACATATTACCTGTACACAAAACTACTCATCAAAATGGTGCCTGGTGTGACTTTCTGAACGTTCAGTCATGTTTGTTTGATGTTCCTCATATAATAAACATCTGCAGCAAATTTTGATGACTGATTTAGTTTCGCAGCGGGTTCAGTCGCTCTTTCTGTCAACCTCAGGCATGGGGTGTGGGGGGAAACGATAGTGCCGGTGATTGCTATCTGTGTGCTTCCTGTGTCAGCTGGCGTGCTTTTTCATTAAAGATGTGTGCCGTCATATCCATTCTCATTTTACTCTGAAGCTAAAATTTGACCCAGTGACTGCACTGAGGTGATATTTATTTATCAGCTGGCTGCTGGACACAAATGACCGATGGCAACATCCCTCAGCAGCCATCGCCATGGCAGCAGGATGAAACCTGCTGTGCGTCCTACTTCCTGTCTGCCAATCTGCAACTGGCCTCAAAGCCACTTCCTTTCAGACAAACAGGGCCTTTACATGTGAAGCTGATCAGTTTTACATCATTTCCTCATATCTCTACTTCCCACAGTTTCTCATGAATGTGACACACAGTTTTACTCTTAAACACGTCGTCTTATCTGAACATTTCTGTCAAAACAGCAAAGGTGAGAGGAAGTATTGCTTAGGGGGAAAATTTGGCTGCCTTTTCTTTGACTCGCAGCAGTCATTCTTCTGAGTACTACTTCTATCACAGAGAAAAATAACATATTTTGATTTTGTCACACAACTTCGTCTCCTGTGATATTTTACCACAATACTGTACTTCAGTCCAATTTTAGGTACTTCTATAACTTCATGTTAATTCATTCTTACACCTTCTTTTTAGGTTTAACATTTCAGATATTACAAATCATTTTTATGAAATATAAGACACAAATTTAAATATGAAACCAAAATCTTCCAGCTTTTTGGAATTCTCTGTTAGTGTCTGATTAAAGCTCTCTGTGCGTATCCACTGAAGAAATATGTCTCCCCGAGTCCAAACACAGATGGTTTCATTTTATCATCTGCTCAATTATCCAATATTTCACCAAACAGCAAACCCTGAGAGTCAGAAAGATAAGTATAAACTTGTGTGGCAGGAGTTTTAATGTCTTCTTTCTACCTCAGGCTCACTGTCTGACAGCTGTAGTTACTGATCAGATTGCAGACTACACGTGAAGGAAAATATTCCCTGTGAAATTTAGCAGAGTTGGAATATGAAGAAATATAAATTCAGTAAAATCTGATTGTTGTGCTCAAGTACAGCACCTGAGAAACTGAGAAAAGTTAGGTTCCAAAATCTGTGAGGTCAAACTGAGTGCAACCTGAAAAAATCATTTCCAGCTCACCTTTTGAATCATCATTTTATTCACTGTCCCATTGCACTCGTTCACCTGTCTGACTGAAGTGAAGGTCAGTGGGCTCCCTGATGGGGCTCTCTCTGCTTTGAGGTCTTTTTAGGACCTGGCAGATCTTTACCTGCTCTGGGAGGAAACTTCACTACGTGTGAAAACATTCAGTTGAATGATTTTTAAAAAAAAATATATGTAGTTAGGCTGCTGAAGCGTCGGCTCTGCAGAGAGGATCAAAGGAAGTGCATCCACTGTGGATCTGAGAGCAGAGAGTTAACTGACGCTGTAAAGACAGCCACCTCTCCTTTGGACTTCATGAGTGGGATGTGGTGGACTGACTGTGTGCCAAGCAGAGAAGCTGAGAGGCAGAAAAAAATGATGGTGAGGGAGGGAGAGAAGGATGAGGTGCTACTGAACAAAATGAAGACTTTTGAATGTGACTGACTGGTATGGTGTGCACTGCAGCATGGCAGCAGTGTGAGAGATTGAGCGGGGAATGATACGGTGAAGGAGAAATAAAAACTCACCCAGCATGACCACTGCCCTTGGCCACTGTCCATCTGACAGCACCTGCCCATGGGTGTCAATGTGCATGTGTGTGTGTTGGGGCAGTAAGTGTGCATGCAAAAGAGGGGGTGTGTTTGTGAAAAGATCCTGCCTGAACACGGCCAGGATTTCTGCATTATATATGTGGGTGTCTATTTCACAATAATTAGATTCAGCGTGCAGCAGCGAACTGCAGCAACCTTACATGTACTTGAACTCTTACAGTCATGTCATGTCCTCTCTGCACTTTTAAAGAAGGATTTTCGTCATCATCGCACTGAGAGTATGTTTGCTTTTTTTTTTAATCAGCTCTTCCTGTCACCAGCTTTATTCATGACTCTTCCTCAGCGGCTGCAGCCGTCGCTCCTTTCAGGTCGTACGTTTTCCCCTTCAGCCAAAGGCAGTTGTCAGGGGTCTTTTGTATTCAGTGTGAGTAGTTACTGCCCTCTCACTGGCTGTGGCATGGAGGGGGGGCGGGGGGGGGCAGGCTGAGCAGGTGGACGGTCAGATCATTTATTATGGAATGATGGTGGGAGGCTGAGTGTGCTGCACTGTGGGGAGAGGCTGCGTCTGTTTTCACATCAAGGAATATTTTTAATCAGAGAGTAATTAACGTGAAATTTCACCCAGCAATAACTCAAAAGGTTCTGTGGTTGCACACAGCATTATTACACTAGCTGGTACTTTTGCTCGTATAATATTTGTTTATTCAGAATTAGTCAGTCAGCAGAACATTAACTGGCAACTGTTTTGAGAATTGACTTAACAATTAGTCTTCACATTCTTATACTATAAGGATGTGAAGCAATTTACAGAGTATTTTATTCTTTTTTTGCCAATGATTGGATGGATTGAAATGTAATGAAAAAGTGAGGCCTGATTTCTAAGTGAAGGAGTGGGGACAGATGTCCTGGTAAAATCCAAAGGATGTGATGTTTATACTTGTTCCAGCATGCCAGTCAAAATTAGCTTTGAAACAGGAGCTCCTGTCTGACAATACTCGTCCCACTTTTATCATCCTTCTACAGCTGATAGATTATTGATGGATTTAGCCGAATAATAGTAGTGAAAGTATCTATGTATCTTTGATTAAATGCCACAAAAGATGTAGTGAAATTAACTGTTAGCGTTACCACTGCTGAGCTTCTCAATGTATAATGCAACAAGAGCAGATTAGTGTAATGTCACTGGCCTATATTGTGCTTGCTGTGGAGCTTGTAGCTCTGTTGGGCATTTCAGCACGATGCACCGAAATTGAGAGTCAAATATAGTCTATAGATATATTCTATATATAACTACGGTTATCTCATCTAACAACATGAAGCTGGTCAATCATGTTCATTTGAGGGCTAAGTGATATGCAAAGAGAGTCATTGTGCGATTATTCTGGGAGACATTGTGATTGTAAATGAGTTAGAATGATCAATTTTGAAATTAACTTTCACTGAAAAAAATAAAATAAATAAAACTGATGACATGATTTTTGTTGTGTCTTGTGCCTGGACTGTCTCTGTAACAGCACAGTGCTTGTGGTGCTAACAATGCACAACGATGTTGTGACACATTCTAATCAAAGTGATAACGACCTCAGCAATGATTAAATTTTCTGCCCTAGTTCAGTCGGGTGTATGTCAAACCGACCTGCACACAACAGGAGGCTGAGAGCAGATCTGTAACTTATAGATTTACATCAAATCTTCGATACAATAACACTTATGATTAATACAGTTAATTAAAAAAATGTCCACAGTAACTGATAGTGAGAGTAACTAATAGCTCCACAGGATATGAACAATTTTTGTTTTTTTTGTATTTATAGAAAAGGTGACGTAGTCTGTGTGTTCTCTGCTCCTTTAGCCTTTTGTGGTCCAACTATTGATGTCCAATATGCTCTCATCCCCTCGTGCTACTGCTTGGTTCATGCTGTGAGCCCAGAGCTTACCCACTTCTGCTAATGAACACATGTCATAGTAGGCAATAGACTACAGATCAATACACTCACAGGAAACCTCTTTCACTCACATGTGCGACACAGACACACACCATTTTGATACACAGATCCTGGGAGCGATTGCGATACAGAATGTACCAAAGGAGGAGGAGGAGGAGGAGGGAGAAAGGACACGGAGAAGATGATTGTGCCACCAGAGCCGGGAAGATTGTAACACCTTAGCAACAAACAAGCCAAGCCTCCTGGTGAGGAGGAGCCATACGGAGCCACACACACACACACACACACACAGATAAAAACTCAAATAGACCGCTGAAGAGTGATGGATGATCTTGACAATGCTGCAAGGAGCATAAATGAGATGGGAAACAAAACACACCCTGCCCGAGTGTTTCCTTCCACAATCATGCATCCATGTCTGCATTTTTACTGTTTGTTATTAAATCTCCAACCCTTCCCACTTGCTGGCCTCTCGCCCACTTATTCCCTCTCCCTGTCACTGATCTCTCCTATGGCCTCTCCTCATTTAGCAGGTCCAGCTTGTGTGTGTGCACTGCTGCTTTACCACCAGGCGTTACTGCCTCCCCCCTCCGCTCTCCGTTCTCTCTCAGGCAGGGGGGAAAAGATGGAGGGAGGGGATGGGAAGGATGAGCAATAAAGAGCAGGGACCCTGCACAGTCTGAGAGGAGCAGGAGGCGAAACACAGAAAATAAAAGAGGGAAGGGGAAAGAAGAGAAGCTGGACCGTTCCGCATTATATGGATTGCTTATTGGAACAAGGAGGGGCGTGAAGAAGGAGGGACACTGGAGATCCCTATCAGTGTGTTTCTGAAAGCAGGAGAGAGAAACAAACGGTGTGAGAGGGAAGAGCTGCGTACGTATGTGTGTGGGAGTGTGCCTGTGTGTGTGCCTGTGTGTGTGTGTGTGTGTGTGTGTGTGAGCGTGTGTGCGATGTACTGTGGACTCGTTGAACCTGTGCGACGCCGTCTCTATCAGAAAGCTTCAGCGGCAGTTGTCGGAGCTGCTTGAGCAGTGACTCGCCTCAGCGCCTCCTCTGTGTTGCCATGCTCCACGCCTGATGCGCTCAGAGGACACAGGCGGCCCGGGAGACAGCGAGAGGGGCGTGATGGCCGAACGCGCCCTGGCTCGGTCATGCATCTCCAGATATCCGCCCGGGCTTCCGTTGGCTTCTCCTCCTGATCCCCTTCATCCCTCATCAATGTCCTTCCTGTTCATCTCCGTCAGGCTGCCTGCCTTCCTGTCGCCGAGCTCTCTGAACGGATGCTGCTGTCAACACACATGTGCAGTTTGCAACGAGAGCCCATGATCTGGACTGGACTGCATACAGCTCTGGGTGCACTGTGACATGCTGCCTTAGGGTGACAGTAATGCATTTTTAAGGACTTCACCTTTTCACTTTACAGCTGCCGTTCATCACACTCTCAATGACGTATGATGCGGGGCAGTTGTTATTCTGAACTGAATCTACATTTCTTCGCTGAGTGAAGAAGATGGACTGAGCAACACATTGGATGGGGGTGTTGCACATGGAAATAAGGTCAAGTAAATAATTACCATCAGGGATGAGAAACCAGGCGCCATAATGAAGATTTATTTGTCTTAGTCGCTGCAGAAATTTGCGGGGGATCGATTTTAATTGGGTGTTTTCGAGGAACAAAAGAGGTATTTGGACTGCACTGACAGTGCGCTTTTTTTTCTGTGTGCCAGAGAAATTTAAATTACAGCCAATGAAGAAATCTGTGAGCAACATTAAAATCTGAAACAAAGAAAGAGGGACTTGGGGGATGGATGAAACCAACAGCCCCTCTGCTGTTGTATCTTCTGAAGAGAAACTTAATCTCCCTCCATGTAAGTTTTTTGTCTCTGTTGTGCCGTCAGATAGTTTCACATCCCAACAGGCTGGCAGACTGTCGGTTGTTCATGTCACTCTGTCTGGTTTCATTCATCTGCCGTCCGTCCACTGAAGCCTGACCACATGAGCGGAGGCGGCACCCTGCAGCAACGCACCACTTACCTCATCTCCCTCACCCTTGTCAAGGTAGAGGCTGTGGAGGAGAATGGAGGGGAGCCCAAAAACAGCACCCAGGGGAAGGAGGTGGAGGCCAGGTCAGGAGGTGGGGCAGGGGAGGAGGCCGGAGCGAGAGTGGTGGCTGAAGGTGGAGCTCCTGCACAGGCTGAGAATGGAGCTGGAGGTTTGGGACAGCCACAAAAAGTTGACAATGGTGCTGTTGAGAAGGAGGGGAAGTTAACTGAGGAACTCAAGGATGGGGTGGGAAAACCCGTCAGCCCTCTGAAAGGTAAACCGCCCCCCACCGTTGATGTCTCACTCAGAGGAAGTGAGAAGCCACCATGCAACCTCTCAATCCCTTTACCTGCTGAGAGAACAACACTTCAGAAGTCTGCTGAAACAGACTTAACAAGAGCTGAGAAAATACTTCCCACACCAGAGGCAAAGCAATGCAGGTCTCCATCTCTCACCACAACACCACCGACGGAGGTGTGTGTGGAGCCCAGCCGCACCCCAACCAGGACCAGTCTCCCTATCCGTCCAGCAGGACAGCGACCTGTGAGTCTACTGAAGTCTCACAGCAGTGTGGCCACCCGCGGCCGTGACTCCAGGGACGGTAGAGAGCGCAGCCCTACCTCAGCTCAGAGCCTCGACCGCAAGGACTGCCGTATGCCAACGCGCTCTCCGGGCCCATGCAGGGCCTCCTGGGCAGAGGCGAGCAGGCCCGAAGGATGGAAGGACCTGCGGGATGAAGCTCAAGCCGGAATACCTCTAGAGATTGGAGGTGGAATGGCTGCAATGATGAGAGACATCCCCAGGAAGGAGAGACTAAAGACAGGTTCCACATCCCTACCTGCACCTGCCACCCAGGCTCCGAAACCGGCCCGCAAAGGTAAAAGCCGCACGTTGGACAACAGTGACCTGAATAGCCTCTCTGAAGACCTGGGTCTGACCAGGGAAGTTCAGCAGACACAACAGGGCCAGCGAGGCTCTGCTAAAGACAGAAAGATGCTCAAGTTCATCAGTGGCATTTTCACGAAGAGCAGCTCAGGGGCAGCGGGGTCATCTGCCACGGCACCTCCTGTCTATATACAGAGAGACTCCAGTGAGGAGGAAGGTAGGAGGTCACAAACACACACTCAACATCAACACGACCTCTTGATTTCTAAATGCAGCCTTCACGTTGACTACATCCATGACAGCAAACCAGTATCAGAAACAGGCCTGCCAAAACAATTACCAGCAAGCAGCCCCTTCATCTGTGCACAGGCATCCATTTGAAATGAGTTGGGGTGGGGCTGGGTGGGGTTGATCTTTTAAAGACCCCCACAGAGAATATATTTACAGGCTATAAAGCTGTCATGTGCTGGGGAACGATTTCCCGAAGCTACGTGCAACTGCAAATTGATGACAGATGAAGTTCTTTGATGTGAAACTGACAAAAGGATCGTCTTGGACAGTCTTAATCTAACTCCCCTCAGAGCACGGGTCGATTTCACACCACTGGAGGGGTAATCTCTGCACTCACACACACACACACACACACTTAAACAGCATCCCCGGCATGGTCTTAAATCTCATAATGAAGCCAAAGGGGAGAGGAGCTGGTGGCATGATGTCAGACGGATCGCACTGCTGTTCTTTTTTTTTCTTGCCTCGGCTTTATTTCCACAAAACTGAAATGATTGGAGATGGGGAAAGACACAAGGAAACGTTTGTTCACCCATGTCAGAGAGGGGAGTGTGGATGAAGAACATTTTTAATCCCGTCTTTGATATTCCACCACCCACTACATGTTCTGCCACTACATGAAGCCCCCCCTCACACACACACATACTCGTCTTTGTCTCTGTCAAGCATTTGATCTAAATTTGTGTCAAAGGAATTCATGAGACATTTTAGGATTTACTGTAGGAGTGTTGGTTGTGAGTTTCCTCCATGCTGTGTCGACGGCTGCAGCTTACAACAGTGCGTCTCTTTCACAAACATGTTTGCTTAAAGAAAGAGCGAGTGTCAGCCTGTGGGAGTGAGCGAGTGTGTGCCTTATGTATCCATTCATTCGTTGTGTATTCACGCTGTTGCACATGCACACTGTGGATTCACTCAAGTAGCGAGGCTAGCCCTGCCGACTGCACATACGCGCGCACACATAGACACACACACACACACACGCGGGGCAGGAGGAAGTGTTGCCATGGCAACCGGCAGGACTGCTGCTTCTGCCGCTGCAACAGAGGCAGAGCCTGATGAAACAGAGGAGTGGAGGAGGAGGATGAGGAGGAGGCGTGGTATATGGCCACACATGGCTGAGAGGGTTCTGACAAAATTCTGCCCCCCCCCCCACGCCCCCAAAAAAACAGAATTAACTTAGAAAATTGGCAGTTTAAAATGTGAGCTCCAGGCTACATGTGGGGGTTGCAGTGGATAACACTTGAGTGGTTTGGAGCAGTGAGTGTAGATAATTGGTTTGTAGAAATCAGTGTGTGGAAGGAGCAGAAGGATCACACTGTCCGGCCATAAAGAGGGCCTTGCCTCAAAAAGACAAAGTCCGTGTGTACGTGTGGATCTGCTTGTGTTGTAGGAGTTGCCCTTTTTATCAGCCTGAATGTAACCCCCCCCCCCCCTTCTTGTGAAGCATATCACCAGCGGCTGCATCTGTTGCAGTGCCTGCCTGGATGCTCCATAAATTTAAACCCAGGCTCGAGTTTAATCATCATCCCTCTTTGAAGGACACGCGCACTCACACAGCAAGGATATCTGGCACTATATCTGTCAGAGGAGACTACTAAAACCTCCCTGGCTCCGTCTGTTCCATTCCTTTCCTCTTGCATTGTCTGATATGTTGTCTCTGAATTCGCTGTTAGCCATGTTCCCAGCATACCTGCAGGGATGCCAATGTTGAAATGTTGGTCATCTCTTATATCTCAACAACTCTTGGTTGAATTGGAACTGACTGTAGTGCAGCCATTGATGTCTGCTCAGGATATCTGTTGTAATTTTGGCGATCTGCTGAGTTTTCATCTGGTGCCACCACTATAATTTTGTCTACTTAGTTTATATCAATGAAAGCTATCCGACTATATATGAGAAAGACTCTCTGTATGATTCAACACAATTCAACAGCATCAGTCTCCTAAATAGTGACAAATCTCTGATGCAGTCTAAACAAAAACTGACCATTATAATCATGTTTTATACGCCTGCCAGGTGTTCCTAACAAATTGTGTGACTTTCAGTCTTTCTTTAGACTCACTCTCTTTCTCTATTCTTGTCCGTCTGAAGCTGCAGCTGGGTGTCTGGGTGTGAGCGTCACTTTAGGGTCATGTTACCTCGCCTGCCCAGAGGGGACGTCGGCACAGCAGTGTGCACTCAGCCCCAGACTGATGTACTGTCTGTGTGTGTAAATGTTCATGCTCATGGCTCAAATACACACCCAACAACAATGTTAACAGTTTTGACCTCAGATCATTGTAGAGCAATATGATGAAATTCTGCAAAAAAAAAAAATTAATTATGTTAAATGTATCTGTTGTTTCACATATACCAGAGAGTTACGAGTTCTGGCTCCTCCAATGTGAATATTTGCTGCTGATTTTCTGTTTCAAACTGAGTATATCTAAATTATCTTTGGCTTTACGGCTGCTGAACAGACAAAACAAGGCATCTGGATTCATTATTATATTATTATTACTTCTCTGAGACTGTCAGTTCATGGAGCAGCCTGGGTTGAAAGCTGGAGTCCCTCTAAGATAAATATCTGAGTCTACAGGGATTAAAACTTATTAACGTTATTTTTATTGAATGAAATAGAAAGAACGGGCTCACTAGTAGTCGCTCCGGACCAGCAGCAGCATCTTGGGCCCGTCCTCCGTCTGCTGTCTGTAAGAGACCACAAAACACACAACCAGAAGCTCGATGGAATTCAAAACAATCCAGCTACGGTCGTTAGCACAAGTTGGCCTGGCTAGGCAGCTAGCCGGTTAGCATAGCAACATTTACCAACGGCCGTTAGCTAGCTAGCAGTTAGCTACTGACTAGCTGTTAAATAATTCACCGCACTGAATCTTTTTCTCTTACATTTCCAACCTTTTGTTTCATTTTATTTTATTTCACCTTTTATTATTATTACTTACATACACATATTTTTAAAAATACTTTTTATCTGACTTGTTTGAACCTGCCTAACACTTGAAATGTTAGCCGTTAGCCGTTAGCATTGATAAACACAGTACTGTTACTGACTGAAGAGGCGAAACGGTTCTGGATCAGGACTACAGATTCTGGTCTTACTGGGAAGCAGTAAGACCAGGATCTGGTTTAATAGCTTTACCTGGAGGGACCGTCCAGGAGACATTTTCAGCCTCTCCTGCACATTATTTTTTTCCATTAATTACCCAGATTTCATAGCGTCGTGACGTTTAACGCCACGTTGCCATGGAAACGTAAAAAACAAAACAATAACCAAAAAAGACAATTTTTCTATTCAACCTATTATATATATATATATATATATATATATATGAAATGAAACTTCACTTTTATGTTTTTAACTAACAGACAGAAAACTAATGTTTTTCTTTTTTCGCTGAATTTTACAAGATAATACAATTGTGTGTCACCAAAGCCTTACAAAAAGAACAAGAAATATATATCTATATATATATTTATGTCTTTATGTCAGCGGTGTAGTGGTCAGCTCTGTTTCCCCACAACAAGAAGGTTGCAGGTTCAGTTCCCGGCCTGGGGCCTTTCTGTGTGGAGTCTCCAAAGACATCATGTTTGGGTTCACTGGTGACTCTAAACTGTCCGTAGGTCTGAGTGGTTGTTGGTCTCTGTCTGTCTCTGTGACGGCCCTCCAGAACCCCCCGTGACCCGGAAACAGATCAGAGGAAGAAGATGGATGGATGGATGTCATTGTTCACGTTGATAGATTTTTTATTGAGTGTGTCTGGATGTTGATGTCCGTGTTGAAATGGGTAAAAGCAGCCATCTGAACATGAACATGGGCAGTAAAGTGGATAAATGTGGTGTGGCTGCACCTTGACGGCTCCCCTGTTGTGACTGAAAGGTTACGTTCATTAAGACGACCTGCGGAGGCCACGTGTGTTTATGGCGACCAGTCACGCAGCAGCTGGCTGATTTATTTCTCTCCCTTTTGCGTCCTTTTTACTGTACGTGATTCCGATGACTGTCTCTGCCTCACTGGCTGTTTGTCTCTGTCTGTCTCTCTCCAGTAAATATTGCTAACAGCCAGGAGTGGACCCTGAGCAGATCCATCCCTGAGCTGAGACTGGTGAGGCCACAGTGCACCACAGGACACAGGAGAATTTAGTCCATTCATACATAACTACTTCATTTCATTAGAGATGCTGTTGAGAGTGAAAACTAGTTGGATTTACCTTCAAAAACTTCAACTCCATTTAGAATAGAAGCAGAAATGGAAAGTATATTTTAATCAAGTTTTATGTTGTTTTTCTCACAAAGGTTGAAAAATAAGATTCATCACTATTGATTAAATTACTCATCTGTATGTAAAGCTGTCAAATATAAGCTGCTGAAGCTTGAAGGTTGAAATCAAATGAATGGTACATTTATCGTTTGCTTCCTCCTGTAAGAGCAAGAGCTCTGTAGGTCTGTTTTATATTTCCTTTGGTAGAATTTTAAATGGAGATTATTCTGTATTGCAATACTGGTTCATTAACATCGGTTAATAATATGAATACTATTTCCACCACTGACTTGATATGGATAAAAATGTGTTGACAAACTAATCTGCTAAAAGGAACAAAAACATTTGATGGAGGAACCAAATGTGTCAGCGCTGAAAGCTTTTTACTTCGGTCTGTGTTTGATGCACAACGATGGCGCAGGCTCGCTGACCCTGAATGAGTTTCACGGTGTTGTGTTTCCTTCCTCCTTCTCTCAGGGCGTTTTGGGAAGTCTGAAAAGCGGAAAGTCAGCACTGGTGAACAAATACATTACAGGCAGTTATGCTGCTCTCGAGAAGCCTGATGGTAAGAAAGACAGACACACAACAGCCTGAGCAAAAACTGCCTTTAGTTTGTAAATAAAAATAAACTCAAAGTGTTCTTGATGTCCTGTCCACCGAGTCTCATATTTAGTTATATCTCAGCTGTTCAGAGAGATGTCTGCTTCAGCCACTGCAGAACCTGTCTGTCATTGTCACTGTCATTGTCAGGTGGCAGGTATAAAAAGGAAGTGCTGGTGGACGGACAGAGTCACTTACTGCTGATCCGGGAGGAAGCTGGACAACCTGATGCACAGGTGCTCTCTTTGTGTGAATGCGTGTGTGAGCAGTTAGCGTGCAAAAGCTGCCGCTTCCCACCTGGAGACTCCATCAGGCCTGTGCACAGGAAACTAACCGCTCCCTTCTGTTCAGTTCTGCAGCTGGGTCGACGCAGTGATCCTCGTCTTCAGTCTAGAGAACGAGGCCAGTTTCCTGGATCTCTACCGGCTCTACAGCCAGCTCTGCGCTTTCCGGACAGACATCCCAGTCATAGTGGTCGGCACCCAAGGTCAGTGTGCGAATCATAACCACATGGACTTATTCTGGGATGGGATAACAGCGAGAGCTCCAAACAAACAGCTGTTGAGAACATATAGGTGATTTAACTTAATCCAACTCAGAAACTTTACTTCTCGAGTTAAAGGAACACACGAAACATTACAAGTTCCTCAAACTAAACGTTTGTGCGTTTTATCCACTTGAATTGTTTGTTTCCACGTGAGCCTAGCTCCTTTTTTAAATTTTGTGTCAGGCATTATCCTTCAGTCCTGCTGACGCTCACAATAACTCCAGGAACTGTTTCTCATTATGACTGCTGCAACTCAAGAGTGTGATAAGTGTCTGAAATGCATCACAATTCACATTGTTTTCATTTTGAGGAGTATGATTCCTCTGAGACGCGTCGAGTATAAAAAAACACATAGCAGCATCCATCATGTTGCTTTTTGCTCAGGAGACAAAAAACTTTTATGCTTTTAATTAGACGCAGATGATCCAACTCTAATTTGGGATTATCAGTTACAGAAACACTTCAAAAGTTTATTGAATAAAGGAGTTTATAATGATCAAAAAAAAAAGCTGAGAAAAGCATCAACAAAGTGTCTCTCCTTTGTTAAGTCTGATAAAAAATATGTGGCACAATTTAAAGTGTTGGCAGCACAGTTATGGGATAGTAATGAGTTTTCTACTCTCATTCAGATAAAATCAGTAGCACCAACCCCCGTGTGATTGAGGATCAGAAAGCCAGACAGTTGTGTATCGACGTGCGTCACTCGCTGTTTTACGAGACTTGTGCCACCTACGGGTTCAACGTGGACCGAGTGTTTTCGGAGGGTGAGTTAACGCACTGAACGCCAGCAGAGCGGCCTGATTGACGGGTAGCTGAGTGAAGGCTGTGTGGTTTTTCAGCGGCCCAGAAGATTGTAGCTCAGAAGAAGCAGGCGGCGCTGCAGGCTTGCAAGTCTCTTCCCAACTCGCCCAGTCACTCCGGAGGCTCCACGCCGGGATCAGCATCGCTCCCGGGCCAGGTACCACACCCTGACAGTCAATGTTAAACACCCACAGCCACTTTATTAGGTACACTCCTGGAATCTAATGTAATTTATTTCAACGGAATTAATTTAGCTGTCAAAGTGAACATTATGGGCATCACTGACGTATGGCAGAGCTGTTGGTTTGTAGACGTACCTAATAAAATGGATACAGAGTGTATCAGCCATCAAAAAGGCAACAAGAAATCCAAAGAATCACTCGAAATAAATTGCATAGTGCAAAAAACAATAATGATTCTTCAGTCCAAATGAATAAAATAGAAACAATGAAGTCAATGAAGTTGTAGTTATTTAAGAAGAGAGTAAAGAAAATTGTGTAAAGCACAAAGTTTCTTTTGAAGCTTGTAGCTTTCAAGATCCAGCACAGCTGGTTCAACGGTGCAAAATTCTCAATGGCATCAGCTGAATTTAGTTGTGTACTCTTAGATAATTATAATTATCAGTCTCATTCTAACATCGTAGCCAGCTGCTGGAGTTAGTAAGAGGTTCATTACAGGCTTTTAAAATCTTCAACGTGTCGCCAGCTTTCAGATAAAGACAATGAAATAAGGAGAAGAATCTCAAAATCCAAGTCAGTCCTTGAATAAATGTGAACCAGTACAGAGTTCCTGCCTCGTGACATTTTTGTGGCCTGAACCTGCAGAATTTAATTTTTAAACATGAGCATGAAGTTTTAGAACCGTCAGACTTCAGTTCAGTAAATGTATCGATGAACTCTGCTTAAAACTAACACAACGAAAAGGTGTGAAAGTGTTTCAGCCGTGGTTTCATCTGTTTAGGTGAACACGAGTCAGATGTTATATAAGCTCTGATAAAAATAGGCCACAAATCAAAATACTTCTCTGTTGTTCTGCTGAGTTTTCCTCAAAAGTAAAAATACCGTTTCACCTTCACAGAACTTTAGTCGTCACTGATTCTCACCCGTTGCCTCGATAATCATCTTTTTTCAGCACAGATGAATCACAGACACGCGACAGAAAAATGTATTCCACAGAAAAGAACACCGAAAGCCTGCCTAAGGTTTCAGACTGAAGCTCAGTGAGGAGCTTTCTCGTCCCAGGAGCAGTTACATGCATAATAAAGTTAAAATCATTTATCAAAGTTAAATCTAATTATAGAGAGCATCCATCACTTCCTCCACATCCATCTCAGCTCCATCAGTATCACGTTCCCGCCTCGCTCACGATGACCAGCAGCTGAAAAATTCATAGTCGATCATCACCCGCTTTCTGTGAATCGATTTCACCTGCTTGACCCGTTTCATCTTTCAGCTCATTCTCACTCTCGCCATCTCTCCCCTCATCCATCCATCCCGCCCCGCCTCCCTCCATCCTGACCTCCTGACCCTTCCCTCCCCCGCTCCACCCCCTCTCAGGCCAGTAATGGCCCCAGTAGCGGCTACGCCTACTCCCTCCCCTCCACCCCTGTGGTCGGCCACAGAGAGCTGCGAGTCACGCAGGGAGAGGGGGGAGGCAGCATCAACTCTCGTGCGCTGAAGAACATCCCCAGACGACCCTCCCTCTTCAAGGTCAGTTGTCGCCAGTTGTCGGCGTATCACACCTTTTACCCTCCCGTCATCTCCCGCCATCATTTCCCTCCACTCAGCTCCGGCTCTGAACTTCTGCGCCCATCTTCTGCTCCTGTAAACACACGTGTGCTGGATTTGTTTCAGAACCGGGACACGGATAAGAAAGCTGCTGATGCTAAAGGAGACCTGAGCGGCGTGCGGGGCGTCCCCATCAAACAGGTTTGGTTCACATTAAAACAGCTTTACGTGCTTCAGTTTGCTTGCAGCACAATATTACGAACCAACTCCTTCATCACCAGGAAAATGGAAACGCATCCACTTGTCTGTTAACGGTATTTTATCTTACATAAGCAGCACAAAAAATATCTCATTTCATCCTTTCTCGGGGGGGTTCTATTAATACTGTGCAAAGCTTTCAGCTATTTCTCCTTTTTCTGTCTTGCGCTACACTTTGAGGAGATTGTGTGTTGTGTCAACTCTAAATTTAGGCCTATTCAACGTGCCGTTTGTGGCGATTGCTCTGACTTAATTTTTCGTTTCTGACAGAGCATCCTGTGGAAGAGAAGCGGCAGCTCCCTGAATAAGGAGTGGAAGAAGAAATTCGTCACCCTGTCCAATAACGGCACGCTGTCCTACCACTCCAGCGCCAACGTAAGACGACTGTGACGCAGCAGCAGAAAAGTCTGCAGCTTCTTTAGATCAACTTAACAGAACCAGAGGCTTTAATAAACCCCACATGTCCGTGACAACCCTAAAATAGTTTGAATAGAGACTGTTGTTCACCTAAAGGGCCACTACACCGTATTTTATTTTTATTATTTGTGGTTTTAAGAACTCAGAATCATCTCAGTGAAGTGTAACTCTTCTCTAGTAACAACAGCTCAGTCTACCAATCAGCAGAGAAGATCTGAGCTTCCCGTCTGATTGGCTGTCTGTTTTCTGAGGGATCCAATAAAAATATAGCCGATTTATTCTAATAATAATAATAATAATTTTGATTTATAAAGTACTTTTCAAATTATGAATGTAGCTCAAAGTGCTTTCCAATAAAGTTGTTGGGTTGTCCACTATAATAAAGAAAAAAAAAAGCCCAAATAAATGAATTTTATATCATAATAACAAAAATATTAGCCCACTAAAATAAGGGGGAATAGGAGGACAATGGAATATGTCAAATATGTCAAAGAAAATAAAATACAAGCCTGCATCCATCTTAGCTCTTTGCAGGTTCTTTGACGCATAAAACTGTGTGTATTTAAAAGTCTGAGAACTCGTGAGGGATTTAAAAAAAAAATGAGCTTCACAAACACGTAAAAGAAGAACCTAAAAATGAGCTGTAAAAATACTGAGGTGACGGGCTCTCCGTCTCCTGAAGTCAGGAGCTGTGACCAGAACATCACAGTGATCTCATCCAGTGAGTTAAAGTACAAACGGGCTGTTCAGCATCCTCATGGGCAGAATTTAAAGTGTAAATAATGCCCAGGCATCCTGACCGTGTTTGGACTTCTGTCTTTACTCACTTTATTTTAAATTAAAAAGGTCCAGCTGAAAGCAGCTGTGTATCAATCCTCAAAAATAAAAATAAAAAACCTCATTTTAGCTCAAGTGGAGACTCACAGCAGCATTTTTCCTTCCTGAGCCAACACCACGAAGACATCGGTGTGATTTCTAACAGTCTTAAATGACCTCATCACTTTCTAATTAAACTTCCACCTCAAACAAAGATCCTCCGTGTCTCCGGTGAGACTTTCTAACATGTGATGTCTTGTCGGTTTCAGGATTATTCCCAGAATATCCACGGAAAAGAAATAGACCTGCTTCGTGTGACAGTCAAAGTTCCTGGGAAACGTCCCCCGAGAGCCGTCGCCCCGACCGTCCCCTCGCCGGCGCCGCCCGGCTCTGCACCCGGAGTCAACGGGCTGAATAAAGAGCCGACAGGCGCCGACAGCACCAGCACAGGTACGTCCACCTGTGTGCAGGTAAACAGAGCAGCCATACCTGTCACAGATACCGAGTTTCCAGCACCGCAGAATAAAAACTGTAACAGGTCCCGGCTTTGATGATTCATTTGTGGTGAAGAACCAAGAGCCCTGAAGAGATGATGTGATCCTCTCCTCTGAGTGATTCTGTAAACATAGAGCAGATTCATTCATATTATTATTAATAAGAACAATTAGTTATATTCAGAAAGCACATTTCACTGAGCTGACGATGAAGGAAGTCAGCCAACACCAGCAGGGCCAGTGACCAGCAGGTCAAAAATAGAAATAACCAACTCCTCCACGTCCTCTCTTCTGTCAGTTCCTCTGTTGTGTCCAGCCACCCTGTCCGTGGTGGACGATCGGTCCGGCGGTTTGTCCCCTCAAGGTGGAGAGCGAGCTCTTCAGCGCTGCCCCTCCTCATTGTCCACCAAAGCACAGAGCGTCGGTACGTACCTCCTGGTGTCACCGCCCTTAGGTCAACAACGCTGTTTAAACGTGACTGATTATTTCTGCACCAACATGTCAGATGCCCTCGAAGGAACCGCCAGCCCCTTCGCCGGAAAAGACCCCAGCCAGTCGTCGCCAATGAGCGACAGGAAGAAGAACAGGAGGAAGAAGAGCATGAATCAGAAAGGAGACACGGCTGTCGGACAGGCTGAAGGTGACGCTGAGTTTCACATTTAATATACAGTCCTGATAGTCGTGTGACCGACGACATAAATACATAGATATACAGATGGAAAGTGAATAAATGGATAAAATGTTTGAGGTTTGAAAAAAGAGGAACAGAACTGACATTTATTCATGTTCTACCTCTTCCTGTAGCTCAGTGAAGGTGTTTGTCTTTAACGCCCTCCTGCTAACACTTACACTTGTCTCTCTCTGATTCTTTTTCCTCTTCCTCTGCTTATCTCTCGCTCTGCAGCCAAACGCAAAATGTGGAAATTAAAGAGCTTTGGTAGCTTGAGAAACATTAATAAGACAGGTAACAAGTGAGGCTGATGCTGCTGACTCAGATTTACATAGAAACCCCCCCCCCCCCGTGTGTTTTCCTGCTCACTGCCTGACATGTGTCACCTCCATCCTGTTCTTCATTTGACCTGTTTGGTTTTTTTTTACCTCCATCAAGTTGACTTATGTTTCTGTATTTTTTTTACTCACTTGCATCACATCCACGGTAACACACACGGGTGCTTGAGCGAATCTCAAGTTGATTTTGTGTTTGCCTTCCGTTTGCAGAGGAGGAGAACGCAGACTTCATCATCGTGTCGTTTACCGGGCAGACGTGGCACTTTGAGGCCCCGAGCCAGGAGGAGAGGGACTCATGGGTAACGGCGATAGAGAGCCAGATTCTGGCGAGTCTGCAGTCGTGTGAGAGCGGCAGAAACAAGGTAAAGAAAACCAAGACCACCGTTCCTCTCCACCTAAGTTCTGGTTGCTTCTGGGCTCCTGGAAAACAGCAGCTTCTTCAGCGGTGGAGTTTAGATATATAACAACTCTGAAACATCCGTTTGTCAGATTTGAGATAGAAGAACACGGATTCCCCCCAAAAAACACTGAAGTGTGAAGTTCAAACTGAAGCAAAACAGATGAAATGGCACAAAGACGGGAAGTAAATGACAGAGAGGCTTCAAAATAAAACACCCAACATACAACATACAAAACGGTGGAAAGAAGAAGACCAGCACTTGAAGGGTTAATTAGTCGAGGTTACAGAACTTCTGCAAACAAATATTTTTCCACCTAAATATTTCCATTTGATTTATTATTCATTGACAATAAGTGAGGATGTAATGAATGTTTAATGTTATAGAGACAAAGAAAGCCTCCAGGGGCCTCAAAACATTCAGTGGACGACCTGATTGTAGAAGTTAAAGCTAAAGAAGTTGAATAAGTTGATTCTTGTTTCCTTTTTCATTTCTTCCAGTCGATGCACATGAAACAGTGTGACGTGTTCTCAGCGACAGAATGAGGCCCAGGTGGATTTAAACGCTGTTTGTTTGTGTGGGCTTGTAATGAAATGACTGAAAGCTGTTTGTGTCTGTGTGACTGTCCAGGCGCGTCGGAGCAGCCAGAGCGAGGCCGTGGCGCTCCAGGGCATCCGGAACGCCAAAGGCAACAGTCTGTGCGTGGACTGCGAAGCACCGAGTGAGTCCATAAAGTCGCTCTTTCTCCCCGGAGGACGTTCACTTTTTACGGTTTACAGTTCAAACCACAACAACCAGCTTCTCCCCCGCTGTAGATCCCACCTGGGCCAGCCTCAATCTGGGCGCTCTGATCTGCATCGAGTGCTCCGGGATCCATCGGAACCTGGGGACTCACCTGTCCCGCGTCCGCTCGCTGGACCTGGACGACTGGCCCGGAGAGCTCACGCAGGTCCTGGCTGCCATCGGAAACCACATGGCCAACAGCATCTGGGAGAGCCGCACGCAGGGCCGGACCAAACCGACGCCGCAGGCAACACGGTGAGTTGGAGCTCATCAGTCGGCCCGACGACCTTCAGCTTTCACTGCAGACCGAACTAAAGCAGTAAAACGTCACAGCTGGCAGATACTTTTCCCTCGGAAGTTCTTAAACAATCCGACCAGCTCAGACTGTTCTTTGTGCTGAGAGATAAAAACGTTGCTTCATCTGTGTCTTTGTGTCTCACCAGTGAGGAGAGAGAGTCCTGGATTCGCGCAAAGTACGAGCTTCGGGCATTTGTGGCGCCTCTTCAACCGGCATCCGGCGGCCAGCTGGCAGGAGACAGCATGCCGGCGTGGCTGCTGTCGGCGGTGACGGAGAGAGATCTGCCCAGACTGCTGCTTCTTCTGGCCCACAGCACCAAGGACCAGATCAACGGCCCCCAGGCCGGGTCCACCTCGCTGCCTCGCACCGCCCTGCACGCTGCTTGTCAGCTGGGGGACGTGGTCATGACTCAGCTGCTGGTCTGGGTGGGTGTCTCCCCGACCTCGTGTTCACATTAGCTTTTAAAAACACACCAACCCCCCCCACGAGACAGCTGGACCTCAGTCACCAAAGGAAGTATAAACCGAACACACAACGTCACGGCACGGGTGTATCACACTGGGGTGTGGCCGACAGGTAGGAACCAGGACAAAGACAGGAAGCGACCTAACCACAAGAAACAGGGGAAGTCCCTTCAAAACAAAACAGGAAATAACCCAAAAGCCAAAATAAATATCAACAGTTCAGTTCAAAACATGAACTGTAAAAGTGGAGCTGGAATCTAAAATGAGCCTGAAACTTTCATTCTATCTACTGACCATCAGACTGTACTGAAGTCTATGGGAAAATGTCCCTCCTCCTCCCTTATATTGAAGTCTATGGGAAAATGTCCCTCCTCCTCCTTTATATTGAAGTCTATGGGAAAATGTCCCTCCTCCTCCCTTATACTGAAGTCTATGGGAAAATGTCCCTCCACCTCCCTTATATTGAAGTCTATGGGAAAATGTCCCTCCTCCTCCTTTATATTGAAGTCTATGGGAAAATGTCCCTCCTCCTCCTTTATATTGAAGTCTATGGGAAAATGTCCCTCCTCCTCCTCAGTAAACGTTTTCCTGATGAGTTTATGGTCTCAGTCTCTAGTTTACAGTCTTCAACACAACATGATGTTCCATTTAGAGGGAAACAGACCAGGAAGGAGGGGAGGGGTTAGGGGGCGGGGCTACTGTGTGACTGACAGGCTGGACCACCCAATCAGGAGAGAGTAACCACCGTGTCCTTTGGTTTCTAAAAACCAAAATGCTCCAAAACAAAGATCTAAAAAGTGCAGACATAAATTGTCCATCGTGGTGAAACAGTCAGAGACAGAATCGACTTCATCTCTTGGCTGTTCTTGTTCTGAGCACACACTATTCAATCTGTAATCTGTAAAGCATGTTCTCTCTCTCTCTCCTCGCAGTACGGGATCGATGTGAGGGCCAAGGATAACCTCGGCCAGACAGCCATGATGATGGCCCGAAAAAATGGGAGCAAAGGCTGCATCGACATTTTGCTCCAGCACGGCTGTCCGAACGAGACGTCCCCCATCGCCACTGCCACCCCCATCCTCTCCCGCCGGTCCAGCACCGCCAGCCTGGGCCGGACCAGCTCCAGGAAACGGGTGTCGTAGCGTGGACTGATGATGCTACCGCTGGGGGGGCTGGTGATGGGTGTACCATAAGAAAAATGACAGGACTATATCGTTTGATTTAAAAAATGCTGAAAAAAGACTGAACAACATATCAAACAACTTAAAAGCAATATTCATTCAATTTGTTGATATATTGCTGAAATACTGTGTTGTTGTTGACCTCATCTCAAAAGTAGAACTTTGTAGCTGTAACTTTAGAGCAGACACTCAACCTGCCTCTGTTTCACTTCCTGCAGAAGAAGTGCAATAAATAATTCAGCTATGATCATGAAAAGCAACAAGTGTTAGACGAACCTCCGTCAGAAGGCCGGGCGGTCACTCGTTCAGAGAATTATTACATCAAGCGGATGGTGCTTCAATTCAAATTTGTTGTGACTGGACCAAAACAGCTTTTTATTCTTTTTCTTCCTTTGGCTTTACAATTGAAACATAAACATAAATATGTCATGTTGTTAGTTATGTGTGCCTGTTGCAGCAGTATAAAGGTTAAATTTATATATAAACAAATCAGCTGAGATAATTCTGCTTAGACTAGAAAAATTAATGGTTTGGAAAATGAAATATGTCAGTGTTATTCTCACAGGTCAGAGATGGCGTTTTAATATACTGTAAATGTACCTATACTACAAACTTAATGTTAAACTGTAACGAAGACACAACTGAAAAATCAGACTCAAGTTTTGTAAATGATTTCTTACTGGTAGTTTTGAAAATATGTCAAGTTTGTTTTTTTTCATTGTCTTTTATAATTTCTTATTCTACAACACGACACACAAGAGCAGTAAACAAAATGCTTGTACGTATGTAAACATGTGGCTGTTCATTAAAGGTTGTGTTGGGGACGGCCGGAGGACATTATTCATACATTCCATGCCTGTTGTGTAGGTTCTCCATGAGTTCTCAGTGAAGTATGAAGCAGTTGCAGGTGTCGGCACATCCGACACTTTGTGGGTCATGTGAATCCCTTATGAGCAAAAAGAAATGGTTAATGGAATACAATAAACTTTTTTTTTTTTTTTTTAAATTAGCATTATTCAGATTGTTTATGGTGTTTTATTTTGGCTTCCTGCTTCATAACGTTAGTTTTATAGCATTTCTAAGACATTACAGGATGAAATATCTCCACCACGATGAAGTATCTCAAACCTCAGCAGGAGAAAAGGATTTTATATTATTTTACCTGTGGCAGAAGACGAAGTGTCTTTATCTGTGAAACCTTCAGTGAAGTCCAGATGAACCCTGAAATCAGGCCCCGAAGTTCAATGAAGAATACACAGGAGACGAAGAAGAAGAGGGAAAGCAGGCAGCTTTAAAGATCGAAGAGAAAAGTGGATGATGAGCACGTACAGCAGACAGTATTTAAAATAAAAAAACACAACATCTTCAGAAATATCTGATCCTTTTTGTTGTGAGATGACGGTGGCCTCCGGGGGCCCGCAACCTTTTACACTTTACAGTAGAGTTTGTGCTTTAAATTGTTCGGGTCCGATTTGACCCGTTATGAAGTTCAGATAAGTGAAAAGTACACGTAGGTGTTTTTATTGGAACAAGGCTAACAGCAGCAACAGGAAACAGCTGAACACAAAAACGTTCAACTTTTTTCTCCTAAAAGAAAAAGTTTATTCTCCAAATATCTGAGTTTGCACTCTTAGAATTATGCTTTTTTTTATTTAAATATATTATAACGATACAATAAAATTTTTCTTCCGATATTCCAACTTTATTCTGATAAAGTAAAATAAATCTCCTTTTTTTTTTTCTCTTTTATTTCCCAAAAAGGTAAAACTAACTTTTCTGTTTCCGGTCTCTGCTCCTTCCGGCTGCAGTGACGCAGTCGCGCTCTAGAGGGCGTCATCAACACTCGCTTTGTTGACACACGTCACGAAAACGCGACGGAGAATCAGAAGGTCCGTAATTTACCGGACTCTGATTAACGGTGGACCAGAACCGGAGCCAGACCGACAAACACCGAGACGACGCGGATCCAAACCGGCTGCACGCGTCCGTCGATGGGTGAGGAACCGAACCGGAACCGGAACCGAACCGGAGCAGGATTCTGCAGCGAGTAGATGAGTGAAATGAGCAGAAGCAGCAGAGTCCGGTTCGTTAGACTGGAGAACCCTGACGGGTCCGACATGATGTTAAAACAAAGAAGTGTTGGTCTGAAAGATGAAATCTGTCCGACAGTTCAGGACTGTTTCAGTAAATTAAGTCAGCATGAAACTGCAGCTGACACTTTAATAATAATAATAAAACTACCTTTTAGAATTTTATCATTACATTCATTACAGTTTGTGCAAATCTGCCAGTTTTCCTCCTCATCATAAAGATTTTTTTTTGCCTTTATGTTCATCTGAGGATTCAGACTGTTGGTCGGACAAAATAAAGCTTTTGGGTTTCTTTTCAGGAATTTCACGGACTGAACAATCTACAACTTTGACGACATCAGTTACATCAGTTATCTTTCAGAGAGAAAGTTTTTAGCTTATTTTCAGTGAACGTAACAAAAACTAACAAACCTGCCTGAAAAAGAAATTCAGAAATTTAGAACAAAAAAATGAATGTGAATTCATCACAAATGAAGGAGACTCTACATTCACAGATGTTCTTCTTCTGCTCTGACCAGCAGTTGGACCGTAGGAGATCTGGAGCTGCAGCAGCAGGGATGAGGATCCGGCTGCAGGGTCCTGGCCACGCCACCGGCCTCCTCGCTGAGCTCAACCGCTGCCGCCAATCCCGTCGCTACTGTGATGTCTTACTGCAAATTGGAAACCGAACTTTTGCGGCGCACCGTGCGGTGCTGGCCTGCGCCGGGACGTACTTCTGCAACTTGTTCGCCCGGGCTCCGGCCTCATCCACCGCCGCCTTCTCTCTGGAGTTTATCTCCCCGGCCAACTTTGAGAAGGTGCTGACGTTCGTCTACACGGGGGAGATCCTGACGGACCTCATCGATGTCGGAGTGCTGTATGAGCTGGCTGAGAGGCTGGGCGTCAGTGAGCTGGTCAGAGCCTGTCATGCCATCTTCCCCGACCTGCAGGCTTCTGTGTCTGCAAACTGTAAAGCAGGAAGTCCTGGAGACTTGGTTCTGGACTCCAGCATGGCTGCTGCTGCCTCCTCAGTGGCAGCTGCCAGCACAGTTTCTGTATCTGCGTCGTCTGTGTGCTCATCTGCCGCCTCCTGCTCATCTCTGTCTTCATCAGCCGGTCCGTCTGCCACACCGACTCCCGCCGCTCCCTCACCTCTTTTCCAGGGCAGGACGTCCAGAGCTGGCCGTGAAGCTCCCGCGGAGGCTCTGACTCTGGACCTGAAGGCAGAAGATGTCCAGTCCCACATCGGCTACGGGCAGATGTCAGCTGATCTTCTAACCAGCAGCAGCCACCTCAGTCAGAGCGAGGGCCTGCTGCTGGCGGGTCCTGTGCTCCAGCTGAAGACGGAGCAGGGGCTGGAGGACGAGGAGATAGGAGGCGGTTGTGAGGACAGCAACAGAGACAGACAAATGGCTTCAGAGAGCACCCGTGTTTCCCTGCCTCGCAGCATCGAACCCGCACCGTCTGACTCCTGCTCCTTCCCCGACTCTTCAGCTCAGCTGGGAGCTGAGGCCTGCGCTGCGACATCCAGCCTGCAGGTCGGGCCGGTGGAGGGCGACGTGGTGGAGCTGCAGAGGGATGGCAGGCTGATGTTCAGGGAGGTGGAGGAGGAGCAGGAAGCTCTGCAAGGTAACAGAGTAATGGAGGGAATCGAGGAGGAGCAGTGGAGTCAGCTGGCGGGGGAGATCATCGAGCTGAGTGACGATGAGAACTTCATGGAGGAAGGAGAGGAGGAAGAGGATGAAGACGACCTTGTGTGCCTGGAGAATGGCGAGGGAGGGAGCTCCAGCCGCCAGGTAATGTTTGTGTTTGGTCCTCCGACCTTCAGAAGGCAACATCTAACACTTCCTACAAACTCTATGCTCTATTTTCATTGGCTGTTAACGTCTCAGGTGGAAGGTAAAACTTTATATTCTCCTCCCCCAGGTGACGACAGACATGCTGTCCTGTAAGACCTGCTCAGTGTCCCTCCCAGCAGACCCAGCCGCCATCCGAAGACATGCTGAGTCCCACCTGACGGAGCTGGGGCTCTGCCGGGTGTGCGGGGCCTCGTTCCCTGACTGCACCGCCGGCGCCGCACACTCCCTCTCCCACGTCGGCGTGCAGCTCTTTACCTGTGACATGTGTCACCTGCAGTTCTGCAGCCAAAGCAAACTGCTGCGTCACCACCGCCAGTCATCCTCCGGTTACTCCATACCTCAGGGGGCTCTTGGCAGCGGCGGCGGCCAGGGCGCCACCTCCGAGCTGCAGTGCACCGTGTGCACCAAAACCCTCAGCAAGGACTTCCAGGTTAGTGCAGATTCAACGCACATTTATTCATAACACATTTCTGAGTGGGTTATATGTAAATGTACAGAAATATTTCCTTCTTTAAAGGAGCCTGTGTGTGTGTGGGGGGGGGGGGATTACTTACAGCACTACACATCACTTAACTCTCCACCTTTCACTAATGTGACTTTCAGATTACATTCTTTCCTGCCATTTGTTTCAGTTAAAAACGAAACAGGAAAATAAAATATTTCTATTGTAAGGAGACATTTTCTCACCATAAAGCATTATTATAGATAACCTGCTGAAAAATAAAATCAGTCAGTGAAGTTCAAAGTTCACAGATGATCAAAAAAGAGAAAAGAACAAATCAAGTCAGAAAGATGTTGATGAGATCCAAAATATTTAAAATGCTGTAAAAACACGATATATTGTCTAAATCTGTTAAACATAGTCAGGTTATATCCATGTGTTTGTTTGATAAACTGCTGATTCCACGTTGACTCACCTGATGTCTCCCCCCGCCCCCCCCAGGCCGTCAAAGACCACCTGCTGACCCACGTGTGTCCTCAGAGCCTGAGCTGCAGCCTGTGCCCCCTCCCCCAGCTGTCCCTCTGCTCGCTGCTGTGGCACATCCTCACTCACCTGTCGCTGCCCGTCTTCGCCTGCCCGCACTGCGCCCGCTGCTTTGTGGAGCGGCCCCTCCTGGACAAACATATGACTGTGCACGCCAAGGAGGCGGCGGCCAAAGAGAGGGAGCGCTCGGCGCTGAGGGCGTACAGAGTGGACAGGGGGGGCACGGCCGGGGGGGAGGAGCTGCACTGCTTCCTTTGCCCACAGACTTTCCGCTCCTCCTCTACCTTCCAGTATCACCTCAGCCTGCACACCAACGAGTCCCTGGGAAGCGGAGGGGGGGGCGGCGGTGGCGTCAGCAACCAGAGCTGGTCAGGCAAACGTAAAGCTGATCAGCTGCCGGACGGCCCCCCGTCTTCCTGCTCGTCCTCATCGTTGCGGGACGTCAGTGGCCTCATGAAGATGAGCGGGCTGGGAATGGGAATGGGCTTCCACATACCAGAGAAGTTTTTCCAGGGGCCAGCGCACGGCCTGTCCTCCGGCGTCCTGACCAACGGGAGCTCAGGGCAAGACGCCGCCGCCGGAGCAGCAGGGGTTCGTGGGAAATGGTACCGGTGTCGCTACTGTGGCAAACGGTTCGCCCACTCGGGCGAGTTCACCTATCACCTCCGCATCCACACCGGGGAGAAACCCTACCAGTGCAAAGTGTGTCTGCGCTTCTTCAGAGGCCGCTCCACCATGATCTGCCACCTGAAGACGCACGCCGGCGCCCTGATGTACCGCTGCACCGTCTGCGGCCTTTACTTCTCCACACTGAAGCTGGTGTCGTCACACATGGAGCTCCACAAGGACCACCTGCCGCCGGACTTCAACATTGAGCAGACCTTCATGTACAACGACCACTCGAAAGAGCCGCTGCCGACCGTGGACGCCTGATGGGCGAGCTGGTGCCCCGCCCCCCCCAACCCCGTCGGTCTGCTTGTCGTGGACCATTTCCTGCGTCTCGTAGACTAGAGCTGCAAACTTTCACGATTAATGCTTTAGTCGGTTGAATCTCCGTCCAGATCTCGAAACATTCAATTTATTATCACGTGACAGAAAAAAGTAAAGCAGCAAATTCTCACATTTTAAAAACTGAAATTTTCAACATTTCTGCTCCGAAAACGACCGAATTGACTGAAAGAATCGCTCCGGCTGTTGTAGACGTAGACTTTTAGACCGTAGACTTGATGTGATGTGTTGGTTCACGGAGTCGACCTGTTGGGAGGTTCAGTCTCTTTGAGCTCTGATATAAAAAAGGGTATCCTGTTGTGTGTCAGTTTTATATCCAAACTGTGTGTATCTGTCAGTATCAGGACATGTTTCTAAGTCAGCAGTTAATGGTGATACTGTTATTAAAGTAGCATCTCATTGTAGCATAGAAATTATTTTCTTATATTTGCAGTCAATATTTTCACTCTGCGATTTTTACTGTTTCATGTTCACAACTTGTCGTATGAGTGTGTGTGTGTGTGAGTGAGTGAGAGACGCAGACTGTGCTGTAGAAAAACTATATTTAAGTGCTCATCACATGTTTGTGTCTTATTTATGATCACAGTTCAACTATTTATTATTTTTTAAATATTGTTTATGAAAAGAATAAAGAACTGAAGTCTCTTAAAGCTCCGGATGACTCCTGATAGTTCATCGTCAGAATCTGATGAATTTGCAGAAACCTGTGTTTTGTTTCGGGGGGGTCGTGACCTTTGGCCCCTTTTTAAAGCCCACTCTCTTCCTCCCATTGTGCCGTCTGCAGCCTGACAGACCTGTTTTCTTTTTTCCTGCTTTCTTTATGAGTGAAAAATGTGAATGAAACATTTTTAACAGGGAAGTTGATGCAATAAAGATCAACATAACGTGCAAAGAGGAAAAAAGCCAAAAACATCAGGCTGAGTACGATAAACATTTGGAGCTTCAGAACGTGCCCTTCAGTGGCTCTGTGACGATGATAAGAAACGTACATAACTCAACCATAAATCTCAGCTCAGATGGATACAAACAGTGTTTGAGGGAGTTTTATTGGGTTTAATAGAATTTGTCGGACTACAGCAGCAGATTAATGTGAACTATAACTGTGTCATGGAATCAGATACTGGTCTACTCGGTTATATGATGGGATGGATCAGATCTGCTCTGGACAGGCGGCAGGTTTGTTTACACAAACATTCCTGGCGTGGCGCTGCTTGTCCCCGGGCAACAAGCCGCCGTCACATCCTGTGGGATTTGAGCGGCTTTGAGGAAAAAAAGAAAACAACAAACATTTCCTGCCTTCCGCTGAAACTGATCAGACACATAATAGGATTAAAAACAGGAAGTGGATTATGAGAGGAAGGTGTTGGTGATGACGGCTGTTGCATAACAAACAGCTCGAGGAGTCAATGACCAGAGTGAGAAGATCCAGAAGAATCCAGGACTCAGGTCTCAGTTCTTTCTCTTTTCTTGTATCCTTCCTTACGAGCCAATGTCTGATTGGCTCGTGCTGGCGTTGCTTAACTTGCGCTGCTTTCCCGCCTCTCCGCCGCCTCGGTTGGGAGCGTTGGGCTGGTTTCCAGCTCCCGCCTGGTCCGGCGCCGCCGCCTCCCTGGACAGGTGGTTCAACACGGTGTTGACCAGGTTGTTGCGGAAGCTCTTGCTGAGGAAGTTGTAGAGGATGGGGTTGGCGACACAATGGAAGAGCGACAGGCCCTGGACCACGGTGAACGAGAAGTACAGGAGCTCGATACTGTTGCAGCTGAAGAGATGGGGATCCAGGTCGTCGATGATCATGAGGAGCATGACGCCGTGGTACGGCAGCCAGCACAGGAGAAACACCAAGGAGTAGACGTGCATCAGCCACACGTCCCGCCGACCCTGCACATCCGGAGCAGTTCGGATCGCCCGAGCGATCAGCAGGTTACAGGTGATGATGATGCCAGCGGGCCCCAGAAACTGGAAGAGCAAGCAGAGGAACGTCACGGCGGTGAACCATTCGGTGAAGTTGTTCTCAGGCAGCATGTAACAGCCCGGCTCCTCCCACTCCAGGATGTCTACGTGGACGTTCTCCATCAGAGCCAGAACCAGGGAGAGCGCCCAGAGGCCTCCGCAGAGCAGCCAGCGCCGCCGGCCCGCCACAGGGAATAGGGCCGGAGACGAGGGCCTGACCAGGGACAGGTACCGCTCCAGAGTCATGCAGGCCAGGAAGAAGGAGCTGCTGTAGAAGTTGACCACGTAGATCAGGTTGGTGACCTTGCAGAGGAAACGGCCCCACAGCCAAACCCTTTCCATGGTCACCTCCATGAGGGAGAAAGGCAGCATCAAAATCACCATCAGGTCCGACAGGCTCATGTTGAGGACGCAGAAGAGGACGCCGTTGGCCGAGTGGCGCCGGCGCCAGTTTACCCAGATCACCAGCACGTTCTCCAGCAGGCCCGCCACAAAGATGAACAGGTAGAGCAGGAAGAGGGCGATGCGCCGGTAATCCATGTCCAGATCGATGTTGCACTCATAGACGAACCATGGCGTACCGTTCACGTGGTCCGAGTGGTTCTGCTCAGGAGGACTCATGGTCTGGAGTGAAAACCAGAAGAGAAGCGGTTCATGTTCAGTTTGGGGTTAATCTGATTATGTTTTTAGACGTTACATAACAGGAGGAGGAGGAAGGTGGCAACATGCTGGGCTGAAATCCAACTCAAATACCTTTCAGAGGTGAGAACTGAACAAAACAGGCCATTAACGCACAACTCAGCCAGCAGAAATCACTTTGATTGTGTTTGTGAATAACTAAAGTCGCACACTGATGCATCAAATTTCAGCCCAGCAGCTGGTGTCTGTCGGCCATCTTGTGTTTTTTAAAACATATTTGGAGAAGGTGAATCTGACCTGCTGTGTAATCTGTCCTGAATGGGTGGTACAGTCTGTCAATCATAGTAGCCCTGCCCCCTAACCCCTCCCCTCCTTCCTCTAAATGGAGCATCATTTAAATAATGAACATCATGTTGTATTGAAGACTGTAAACTAGAGACTGAGACCATAAACTGATCAGGAAAACGTTTACTGAGGAGGAGGAGGGACATTTTCCCATAGACTTCAATATAAAGGAGGAGGAGGGACATTTTCCCATAGACTTCAATATAAAGGAGGAGGAGGGACATTTTCCCATAGACTTCAGTATAAAGGAGGAGGAGGGACATTTTCCCATAGACTTCAATATAAAGGAGGAGGAGGGACATTTTCCCATAGACTTCAGTATAAAGGAGGAGGAGGGACATTTTCCCATAGACTTCAGTAGGTAGGATGAAGGTTTGCGGTTCTTCAGCTTTACTTTAAAAAGTGTCTCCGTCCACTTTTATGGACAGTCGATGATCTACTTCATTTTAAAGCACATCTCCTTCGTTGCCTACGTTACCCACAATGCAACCCAACCCCCCAGTCAGCACAGACTCAGTTGACTTCTCTGGGGATCACACTCGACTGAACAACTCCCTTCAACTGGAACTACAACAGGAAACAGATTCTGATGACTTTAGAAATGACAGAATTGGACTCAGTCGTACCTTCCTGTGATGATGACGATGATAAGCGGACTGGAGATGAAGATGGGGGGGGGTCCCTCCTGACGCCTGGTCGTCTTCTAGAGTCTTCTACAGTGTGTGCAGCCTGCAGACACCAGATGAGTCCTTCCAGCTCTGATGTTCAGGGCTATCTGAGAAATCAAGCAGCCTGGAGCTTCAACCCTCCCATTTCTCATTAACACACACACACACACACACACACACAGATGGGACAGGACATCCTCAGTGGGGGGGCGGTGGTACAGAAGTCCTGGGACATCCTCACACAGCTTCAGGGAAGGACAGTTAATTGCAGTCCAAAAATAAAACAAAATATGTTAAACCATAAAAGTTTTGAAGAAACTTGTCTAAACACATGAAGACCTGAAAGCAGCAGCTGCTGTTCGGTTCCTGAACATAAAAGATTTCATGTCTGATGACACCAGATCGAGTCTGTAACACTTAGAAGAGAGACGGGGACGCTGTCATTTAAGATACATTAGATAATGTTGGAAAAGTTAGTTTAACAGCTGAAACGTTCAGCGTGATCACCAGAGCCTGCTGATGGATAAAGATATTTTCATCCTCTGGGAACGTTGAACGTCATTAAAATGGATCCAGTGTTGTGACGTCACCCATTAAGTCTGAGTTTTTTAAACCATCTTTGGAGGAGAAGGAGGATCTGACCTGATCTGGACTCTGTCCTGATTGGGTGGTACAGTCTGTCAGTCACACAGTAGCCCCGCCCCCTAACCCCTCCCCTCCTTCCTCTAAATGGAGCATCATTTAAAAAATGAACATCATGTTGTATTGAAGACTGTAAACTAGAGACTGAGACCATAAACTCATCAGAGAGGAGGAGGGACATTTTCCCATAGACTTCAATATAAGGGAGGAGGAGGGACATTTTCCCATAGAATTCAATACAAAGGAGGAGGAGGGACATTTTCCCATAGACTTCAATATAAAAGAGGAGGAGGGACATTTTCCCATAGACTTCAATATAAAGGAGGAGAAGGGACATTTTCCCATAGACTTCAGGTTTGTAGACAGACTAACTTCATTTGAAGGTCGTTGTCGCTCAGACTCGGTGAATTTAATTTACATTTCACATTGAATGTTGTGTAGCCAAACATTGTGCGTCTAAACAGGCAGCAGATGTGTAACGATGACACACATTTTGTCCGCAGTCATGAACGGCCCTGCGTATTCACATCAGTAAAAACAGGCAGCGACAGCAGAGAACAATAGGAGGAAGTGTCCCCCTTCGCTGAGCTGAGGGGCAACAAGGGGGGGCATCAACCTCACTGAAGGGGGCTCTTTAACACACATCCTCACCTGATCCTGAACGTTAATCAGGATCACACGAGGAACAAGTGCAGCTCATCTGCTCTGACGACACGCTGAGCATCAGTCCTCGCCTGAGGTCACGGCTGAGGTCATGGCCGGGGTCACGGCTGAGGTCACGGCTGAGGTCACGGCTGAGGTCACGGCTGAGGTCACGGCCGGGGTCACGGCTGAGGTCACGGCTGAGGTCACGGCCGGGGTCGGCCTCGCTGCGAGCCGACGCAGTAACGTTTGCGTTGGTGTTGGTGTCGTTCTCGATGGGATGTTCCTACCGCCCGTCCACACGGTCAGCACTTTGGAGCTCGCTCGCCTTTTCAGCCGTTCCCTCCGTCTCGCAGCTCATCCTGTCCAGTTCAGCCTTCAGTTTCTAAATCGACGAGTTAGAACCCGTCAGCAACTTCTGCCTGCGGCGATCCGGCAGGAAGGAACCCGTCAGCAGAAACCACTTCTGGAAAGAGCAGCCGCTGACCTTCAACATGTTGTTCTCAGGCTCAAAAACAACCGCCGACCGGTCACCTGACACTCCGACCTCGACGCCGCGCGTTTGAACTTCTGCTGTTTATCTGAAGGGTCGAACGTATTTATGCTTTCACATCTCAAGTAGCTCCAGTAACGACTGTTTTCTGAGGGTCAAATCAAAATATAGGGTTATAGCGGCAGGCGGCACAGCGGTTAGTGCTGCTGCCCCACAACAAGGAGGTCCTGGGTTCGATTCCCTTTCTGTGTGGAGTCTCCAAAGACATCATGTTTGGGTTCATTGGTGACTCTAAACTGTCTGTCTCTGCGATGGACTGCAGACCTGTCCAGGGTGACCCCGCCCTCCAGAACCCCGGCGTGTCTGAGGGTGGTTTGTTGTGACATCACAAAGTCCCAGAAGTCCTGATGGCTCGCTTTAAGGTTCAGGTTCTGAATCCAGACTGTGAGGGTTTCTCTGAGGACCGAGACTTCTGAGACTGTAACTGGATTATAAGGAACCTGGACCTGGTTTAGAGTCAGAGACCAGATGGAGGTCTACCTGCAGACCTTCAGACCGTACCGACCTGTGTAGTATAACACACACAGACGCGCACACACACACACACACACACAAAAACCTCTGACTGACGATTATTTTCACATTTAATGAAATTCATTCTGTCATCAAACTCTCAGAGAAAGTTTAATCTGGACAGTCGGCCTCATGTGGTCATTGACCTCTGACCTCAGGTGTCTTTAACGACCCTGACGCCAGTTGCCATAACAACCAATATGCTCGTTAACACCCCCACCAAGGTTAAACAGCTGCCCCCCCACACTCAGAAGTCCAGTTGCCTTCAATTTAACTTTACACAGTGTGAGTCTTTAAATTCAACATTCCTCAGAAATCTGGTCATCAGAAGAGAAATCAAATTTAAAGGCACAAATATGAACCTCGTGTTTGTGCTGGAGGACGTTTGACGATCATCACAGTCTCTGGGACACATCTGGATATTCTCATCTGGAGAATTTGGATGTTTCGGGCCAAAGAATCAAGTAGATGTTCAGTTACTTTAACGGGTAAGTGAAAACTATTCTGGCCTTACGGGGAAAAGTCTCCTGGGATCATCCTCCAAGTCTGATGGAAGCCTGCTGAAGATTTCATGATGAACCAGTTGATTAGATATCAGAAGTGAAAATCAGCTGGAGGGGTAAGAGAAGAAGGTCAACGCGTCATTAAAGTTGGATTTGGGACCAGGAACGTTTGTATGAAACGGCTGAAAGAAGAAAACAGCTCCAGGTCTTTAAATGTCACTGAGAACAAAAAGATTTCCCAACAATGACGACTCAAACACTTTCCCAAAATTCTTTGTAAAATATATTTTGGTCCAAAAGCTGATTTGCAAAAATACAACATGAGCAATCAGAGTAGATGAGAGTCCTACTGTGTCTACGCTGCAGTGAGTGTGTGGGAAGGCTGTATCGTCTGTTAACTGTGTGTTGTTGTGGTCAAAGTATTTAACAGGTAGTCTGGTTATCACTAAATGAGCACAACATAGACAGCAGATCGTAGCTCTACTCCCACATTTGTCTAAATCTTATCCTGTGACGATGATTCACACAGCGCACATTTTTTATGTCAGTGCAAAAAGTGTTCAGAGGGAGTCCGTTCAGAATAATGACGGGAAGAGTTCTGATGTGTTCCATCGCTGGGTGGCGTGTTTTTATGAATGGTAATTTAATTATCTGCTCTGATAAAGCTTTGAGCCCAAACATTTGGCACGCACACATTTAATGGCCTGTTTCTGCAAATAAATATTATTATTATAGACATGTTCACTGTCTACATTACCAAGAAGGGGAATGTATTTTTTTAGTATTTTAAAACACTCATATCTCAGCAGCTGGTTAGCCTAGCTTAGCATAAATAGGGGAAGCATGAGAGGACAGCTAACTTCTATTAAAGTTAATTATCATCATTGTTTTATCGTTACAAACGCTGCAGTTTCACAATGAGCCACATCACATTCGTCATCTGTCTTTCAGCTGCAGTGATTCACCAGCATTCATTTCATAATTCTGAGCGCTGTCAAACAGAACCAGCCTGGTAGTTTCCCGTCTTTATGTCAGGCTCAACTGGTCACATCTGAAATGTAGCTTCATTTTTAATAGACAGAGAGAGCCATGTCAGTGTAACCCTCAGCAGGAAGGTGGATGAGAGCATGTTAATGTCCCGTTTCTGTTTAGTGTAAAATAAGATAAAATAATATTTGATCTTTTACTGATGTGGTGTAACACTGATCAGCAGCAGTTTGATTCCAAGTCCCCTCCAGACTTATTCTGTTAAGAGTGCTTAATATTTATAAGAAATACATCTTATATCTTAAAAATAAATATATGCATCAGAAGTAGTACATTATTTTGCTACAACAAAGGAAAGTAGTTTGGCCTCAGATCACAGCGTTAGTGATGATGATGATCTGTGTGTGCATCGTTTCCACCAGTTTGTGTTCGCAGCTGAGCGTTACGCAAAGATGTTTGAGATGAAGTCGCGAAATCGTTTGGCGTATTGCTCCGGATGGGACGGTCGAGATCTCAGCACCGGCCTGGGGGGGGGGGGAAGAGGGGAGGGAGAGGGGGAGGGGGGGAGAGAGTGAGAGAGAGAGAGAGAGAGAGAGAGAGGGAGAGAGGGAGAGAGAGAGACAGAGAGGGGGAGGGGGGGGAGAGGGACAAAGAGAGAGAGAGAGAGAGAGAGAGAGAGAGAGAGAGAGAGAGAGAGAGAGAGAGAGTGGGGGGGGGAGAGAGAGAGAGAGACGGGGGGGGAGGGAGAGAGAGGGAGAGAGGGGGGGGGGGAGGAGGGGAGAGAGAGAGAGGGAGGGACAGAGAGAGAGAGAGAGAGAGAGAGGGGGAGGAGAGAGAGAGAGACAGAGGGGGGGAGGGAGAGAGAGAGAGAGAGAGAGAGAGAGAGAGAGGGGGAGGGAGAGAGAGAGAGACAGGGGGGGGGGGGGGGAGAGAGAGAGAGAGAGAGAGAGAGAGGGAGAGAGGGGGAGGGGGGGAGAGAGAGAGGGAGGGACAGAGAGAGAGAGAGACAGAGAGAGAGAGAGAGAGAGACAGAGAGGGGGAGGGGGGGGGAGAGAGAGAGAGAGACAGAGAGGGGGAGGGAGGGAGGGAGAGAGAGGGAGAGAAAGAGAGAGAGAGAGAGGGGAGAGGGAGAGGGAGAGAAAGAGAGAGAGAGAGAGAGACAGAGGGGGGGAGGGAGAGAGAGAGAGAGAGAGAGGGGGGGGAGGGAGAGAGAGAGGGAGAGAGAGAGAGAGGGAGGGAGAGGGACAGAGAGAGCGAGAGAGAGAGAGAGAGAGAGAGAGACAGAGGGGGGGGAGGAGAGAGAGAGAGAGAGGGGGGGGGGGAGGGAGGAGAGAGAGGGAGAGAGAGAGAGGGAGAGGGACAGAGAGAGCGAGAGAGAGAGAGAGAGAGAGAGAGAGAGAGAGCGAGGGACAGAGAGAAGAGAGAGGAGAGAGAGAGAGAGAGGGAGGGAGAGAGAGAGAGACAGGGGGGGAGGGAGGGAGGGAGAGAGAGAGAAAGAGGGAGAGAGAGAGAGAGAGAGAGAGAGAGAGCGAGTGAGGACAGAGAGAGAGAGAGGGAGAGAGAGAAAGTCACCATCATCTGTGTACATATCTAATTTTCATGATGACATTAAAACCATTCAGAGACAACAATCCTGCCCCCCCCCCCGTAACTCCCCCCATGTTTGACAGTCTTTGCAGCATGAGCAGCCTTCTTCTTTGGTGTCGTACTGAGTCAGGATGTCGATCAGACCCATGAAGTAGACTTCCCTCTGTAGGCGCTTCCTGAGATATAAACACACAACAAACATCATTAACACAAAGACCTTCCTGTTAATGGACGAATCTCAAAACCTGAGAACTATGATGGAGATCAGGAGTTCTCAAAGTGGGGACAAGTGAGACGAAATAAATCTTATATTGTCCACTTTTTGTTAAAATGTGAATTTTATTCTTGTTTATTAGTTTTTTTTTAAATATGAAATGTTAAAAAATATTCTGGAAGAAAAAAGCATCAGATCTTTGTCCTGAATGAGGCACAAACTGCAGATTCTTCACAACTGAACAAAAATCCATCGTCACATTCCAGTTGTGTTGTAAAGTCGCCCACCTGCACAGCTCCCAACGGCGTAGGACGTCCACGTAGGGGGGTCGAACTCGCCGGGCCCCAGAGGTTTAAAAGGAGGACATGTAGCCGGCGATTCCCTCTGGAGACGTGCCGTACGATCCCACCGCCGGGCCCAGAGCCTGGCCGTTCATCCGCTTCCTGCTCTTCCTCATTGGACACTTCCTCTCCCTCCTCCTCCTCCCGCTCGGCCCGGCCCACGTCGTGGATGCCAAGCAGCAGACTGTAGTCCATGATCTTCAGCTTCACCAGAAACTGGGAGAGAGAGAGAGGAAGAAAAAAAAAAAAAAGAGGTTTTATTCATTTTCTGTGAGACAGAAAAAGGTAGAAAGATGGAAATAAACTCACTGGAGCTGAACGAGTCACTTTTAAATCAACAACTACTAAAAGTCTGTTTTCTGCTCCTCCAATGTGTTTTTCTGTTTTAATATCACCATCACTTAACTTTATGGCGCTTGACAGACAAAATGACTTGATGATTGTTGCCAAAAGTTACTGCTGATTTGCTTCCAGACAGGAATATTCTGTAGATTAATATACAGCTTCAACTAAAGTTTATTCTTGTTGATTAACCAACTAAACCAACCAACTCTTGAACTATAAAATGTCAGCAAATAGTAAAACAGAGCACAATCTGCAAATACAAAAAATATTTAGTTCATTAAAATGGAAACCAAAAAAGGGATTAAATAATGAATATTTCAGATGCTGTATGGTGTTTCAGCTCTAGTTTAATGTCACGATATTTCAGTTCATCTGCTGTTAAAGTGTTTGCTCATGTGCAGATGCTGCCGCTGTGTGGTCGAAGTTTGTAACAACTGGAAGTGTCACATTTTAAAACCGTAAAAACAAAACAAAACATAATCCACCCACCTCCACATCCCTGTTTAACTTCTCATGAACTTCTCCTTCTGCTCCTCAGTGACATAAACCTTCTGCATGTGTTCCTGAAGTCCACATCCTTGAAGGTAGGAAGCTCCTTTACTTTTGGGACAAAAACGTGTTTAGTTGGATAAAGAGGAGAAATATTGACCAAAACTGATCGATAAAACTGAAGATGTTTTCACTCACCCTTTCTTTATCACTCGCTTCTCGAGCCACCAGAGAGCCCTGCAGGGACAAGCTGTTATTAATATCATGACAAGAGCATCGAATCTTCGTTAGTATCGAAGGGAAGTGAGGGAGGACAAAGAATTCTGAGTTTTTTTTTAGATGCAGTTTGGAATCAGGCTCTAATCCAGGTCAGTAAAAACTTAATCTGTCTACAGTTAAACATCTGCACAACTTTATCAGGAATCATAGCTCAGAAAACAAGAACAAACTCAAACAAAAACACACTCTGAATGTTTCCTTTTTTTCCAAAGAAAAGTTCCTCTCATGTGTTTGTGTTGTTCTGGAGCTGATCTGAAGTTTCTATCTTTATCTGATCAGGAGTTCTGCTCATTAATGAGGAAAAATCAGCTCCAAATATCTGATTGTCTTTATTCTGTCAACACAATAAACTCAGAAACATACAGGACTGATCCAGAGACACTCTGATTGGCTGTGACATCACCCACCGGAGCCAATAGGAGCGTCCGATGTAGAGACGTGACTCTAGACGTCACTATCAAAGATGGAGGATGAGAATGGACGGATAAACACACAGCAGGAAAGCAGCAGAGCTGCAACCGGCTGTAAAAGCTGTTATAGCCGGTTAGATCTGCGTCGCTTCCATTGTTCAGGGAAGCAGCGATCAGAAGTACGACGTGATTAAAAACAAACAAACAAAAATAGGTCGGGCTGTTTGAGCCACGTAGGTCCTCCTCACCTTCAGGTCGTACTTCCTGTGTACCACCAGTCTGTGGCTGAACATGTTCCTCATGACCAACAGGTAAGTCTCCTCACTGTCCACGCTCACCCGGTACATACCCAGGAACTGTGGCAGCAGGGTGCTTCCATGACACTTCACAATGTGCTGCAGGGAGGAAACAAACGGGGAATATTTGCATGGCAGGTGTGGAGAAGTGGATTCATGTCAGGGGCAAATGAGAAATGCAAATAATAAAAAGACGACGAGTATTAGACTGATGCACACTAATGATGGGAAAATGTCCCTCAGGGTTTCATCAGGTTACATCCAAAGGTCACAGTTACTGTGAGTCCATCCAGCTCAGTACTGACCGCAGCAGTTTGTTAAAACAGACCAACCAAATTCAGTCTGGACGGGCAGGATGTTAAAAAGGCGTCACTCTTTATGTGTTTTATGCCATTTTCTGCACATACATGTGCTTTAATCAGCCGACTATCATTGAAATTGTTTCTTTTTGTGCCAACCACACGACAAAAAGAACATTATTTGAAGTGTTATGAGTTCAGATAGTTTCATTCATTTGGTCTGTTACTAAAAGAGCTGTGAAGCTTCAATGAAGCAAATATTTAATCTTACAGATAATAACTCAGAGGAAGTATAAAATATGGGACCTTTAAATTCACATATACTCTTTTATACAAACACGTACACTGAAACTGGATATCACTCTATAAAAATGTATAATCATAAATAAAATGCTGATTTGGCTGTTTGTCACCACCAAACAACAAAGTCTGATCCAAAACGTTCAGATAATGTTGGAGTCATGTCTGTTTCAACAGGCAGGCATTCTAAGTAGCTGTTCAGCAGTTCAAACATCTACCAAAGGAACATCTGACACAATTAAGTGAACCTGCAAACTGTTGTCATTTATAAAAGGAAACTGCAATGAAACCGCAGTCAGTCTGATAACAATGAGTTCATTCATGGACAAGAGTATGAAAAATACATGGAGGAAAAAAAAAAAAAAAAAGAGAGCGGCCATTTTCCACATCTCCCTCCCAGTTCTATGTAGGCTGCACATTCCAACAAGCCAAACGTTTACTTAGAGGTGTGTTTAGCCTGAAGTGAGAACGAGATCTTTCAAGTATCCAAACAACTCAGTAACAAGTACGAACGCTGACTCTGACCTGGGCTGGAAAAGTGAAACAGGGCTGAGCACGAACAAACAAAACAGAGGTGAAAGTGTCCCTTCATTCTTATCTCTCCCACAAATGTACTCCACTATTTACATGAACACAGATGTGTAGATATGAGCATTTGAATAATCCGTGTGTTAATAAACGTTCCTATGGCTCAGGGTTTGTTCTGCCGCCTGCGCTCTGTGACGTCAGCTAACCTTGATGATGAGAAACACTGTTGTGTTCCTCCCTCCTCCCCCCTCATGGGGAGGTCAGCCTCCTTTAAGCCACGTTAGGAGTCTGGCTTTAGGACATTATCTGTCCTCCTCCAGCATCGCTCTGCTGCTCCTGGCGTCATGGTAAATCTAAAAATAATTAGATTCAGGTCGACCTCGCTCACCTTTGGCAGAACATTTTTTTTTTAAATCCACAGCAGGTGCTCAATTCAGAAACTAACAAAAATTCTCTCTGGGTTTTTTTTTTTGTTGTTGTTGTTTTTGTTTTGTTTTGTTTTAATACTAAAAGGTCCACAAAAAGTTAGGCAGGCAAAGGTTTAGCTGGACACTTAGTGTGATCCTTCATGTACAGTACAGTAATATAGAGGACAGGTCCGTGTGGGAGGACACATGGAGACAGAAGAAAAACCTGCAGTTAATGTCTGACTGAACAGAGAGAATCCAGATCCAAGACGTTCACAGGGAGTTTATTTATAGCCTGAGTTTCACTGCAGGATCTATAACGGGACTTGCACCATAACCTGTGTCACATACTTATCCTGATGCTGGGAAGCAATAATTAAATCTATATTAAACATGTATACAGTTTCTTGGTTCATACCTCCAAATTGACACCAATGAGCTCATTAAACCAAAATCAGCCGAACGCTGTTCATTCCTCCTTTCCTAAAAACCACAGTGCCCTTGACACTGGTGGTGGTGACACAAGGTGATGGATCGATCACTCAACAAGGATAAAATGTGACTGATATGCATTTTTGTTCACGATCAATAACACAACCTGCACACAGACAATTTAAAACGCAGTCCACAGACTAATTTCTCAGCCTGACAGACAGACAGCTGAAGGGCCGGGCCCAAAGGTGGAATCTGCTCTGTTGGGTCGACTCCTGTGACTTCAGCTCCCGGATAAAGTCTCGTTAACAAACACTAACTCAGGCTGCAGTTTAGTCTATTTTTCATTAATCTTTCTCTGATGTGAGAGTTTGAGTCACAGTGAGGATGCCAGAACGCACTGGCCTCCAGGAATCACAACAGTGACTGGGGGGGGGCAGATAATTACCGCTGACATAACGGCCTAATCATTATATGCTTTATTGGGTCCCAACTGAAGGTGTCCCATTTTCATTGTTCTGATTTTGTAGAGACAAAAATAAAAATATAAAAGGAGCCACAGTTAATGGACTAAAAGTGGATTAAAAAGACCTTACCTGGTGATACTCTGACAGGATGCTGTGCATGTCTGCTACATCCTCACTGGAGATTTGCTTAATGACCAGCGATCGGTCGTAGGAGTTGAGGAGCAGACCTTCTCCCTGGTCCTCTACACTCCTGAGAGGGGGGCTGCGAGTCAACGACACCTGGGGATTGTGAAAGGCGTGTCGTGATGTACATTCTTTTTTATTTCCTCCAACAAATAAAGATTCAATAAATGAATAGGTAGGTGTGGATACTGGTACCTGATAGTCTAAATCTTCAATACCAAACCGTTCCCTTAGATTTCGGAAGACCTGGGGACAATATTCTTTGAACTTGAAATGTCCTGGAAGATTTTCTCTGCAGAGGGAGATGAGGTGGGTCAGTGAGAACACAACACAGTCAACACTGTATTCTAATGCTGCTGTATATAAGTCTTACTTATTGAAGAGGTGGTTGTTGACTTTGATTTTAGTGTTGGCCTTAAAGTCATCAGGCAGCAACATGACAGGAACAGGCACCTGGTTGAGATCATTGATCTGCAGAAAAAAGGAGATTACAATCATTGAACAGTCCCCATTACTAATGATTATCATCTTTACCAATTAAACGGCTGCGATTTTCAATTAGATGATTCATCATTAACTGTGTAGTCAAAAATGTCTTCCATGTTTCCTCACAGATGCGTCGACAAATGTTTTTTTTTTTTGTGTGTGTGTCCAAACAAAAGTGCAAATGCTAAAATATTAAATTCATGATAACATGAGAAGACCAGCAGGAGCGACTCTCTCATTTGAGAAGCCGGAAATTTTTGGTCAAACTATTTCTGTCAGTCAACTGAATGATTACTGGACTAATAACTGATCATCTGAATCCTCTCTGTAAACTCCTGTCTGGGGTGGAAGAACTTTAACTGTGACCATAAACACGTTGAATCTAAAGTTGTTGTTCTGCATTAATTCACCCGTCAGAGAAGTCATTGGGGGGTTAAATGACGGACTCAGACAGTTGGTGTTAAATGTGCTGAGTCTTCCTGTTCTAACAGAAACATCTGCCCAGATGTGGAGATCTGCTCCGTCCACAGCTGCCCGGCCTCAGTGGGGTTAAACACGGTGCTGTTTCTCATCGGATAACCGCAGACGGACGCTGAGGATTTTTCTGCCTTTGGTTTGTGCCCGGTTGGTGGACGGATCGAGGCCGGAGGGTGAAGGGGCTGTGAGGGGTCAGAGAAGCCGGTCCCCCCTCCTCACTTCTCCGCTGAGAGTCCGTGTCGGCGGCTAACCGAGCTAATGCTAACGCGGCCGTTAGCATTAGCTCGCCGACTCACCGAGTGGTTGACGCCCCACATGAAGACGCTGAGGACGGGGTCGCTGGCCCGGAACACCTTCACCTTCTGCTGCACGAAGTGTTTCTTCTTGGTTTTGGTCTTCGGCGCCAGCAGCACCATGGGGCTGGAGGCGGCGGCCGAGTTCCCCAGGGCGGCCATGACGGCACACGGACTCCCTTCGCCCCGCAGGCGGCGACGCTTCCTCCCGGAGGCTGAGCTGGACTCTCACCGCTTCTATCCACCAACCCGCCGGACTGTGTGACTCTGAGACGGCGCCCACAGCAGAAGGTCAGCCGGCCGGCTCCGGTTGAGCTGCAGCGGCTCCGCGTTAATGTCTAACCGGGGATCGGTCGGAACTCTCCGACGGCGCCGCCATCTTCCAACTGACAGCGCGGCTACGCCCCCCGCGCGCACATCCGTGTTTTTATAAACCACCCGTGAGTTTATGATTGACAGCTCACGCGGGACCAATCAAAGCGGTCCTACTGCGTCAAGTGACTGCGGGTGGGCGGTACGTCGCAGTTTCATGGTGCGTTCAGTTGAAACGCGTCGTCGGAAATGTCAGTGTTCTAGTTGCGGTCAGAAATAATCGAACCGACTGCGAGAGATTCAGAAAGATTTAATAAAATAAAATATCTGTCTCACATGTTGACAGAAGTTTCAGCGGTCAGAGTAACAACTCTTAATTTCCCGTTTCTGTGACAAAGTCTTTTTTGTGTTAATTTCTTCTCTTTCTGTTCGTTAACAGAACTTTGCTGCCCTCAAAGTCAAACTGGTGAGTAAAAACCAAAGAATAAGAAATGATTAACACCTGAGCTGTTTCTGGATTTGGTTTAATTAAACGCAGCTCCTTCTTTTTCTATGCACCTACTAAAATCTGACTCACATTTCAAACTTGTTTCACGGTTTACTTGACAGTTTGAATTCTCTTCATCTCTTTCCTCCATTTTCTGTTTTTAAACTACTTCAGCGAGTTTTTCACATAATTTCAACTCCACATTTACTTCTTCAGAAGGTGCATTCTTTACTTTTAATTGTACTTGAGTATAATTTCTTTAAACTAACTCAACTTGTACAGTTAAAGAGAAGTGAATCAGACTTGAACTGAACAGCAGTAGAACAATAAACTCACTGAGGGGTCATAAGATGATTAATGTGGGAGTTCTGCTTCCAAATCAATGTGTTATTAATTCTGTTTTGCCGACTTTAAACTAAATCTAAGCCCTATGAAATCTGACAAATGTCCTCAAGGAGAAGCTGCTTTTTCATGGCGGGTCACGAGCCAAAACAAAGCCCATATTTGCCTTTTAAACGACCGAATGGAATCACTCAGGTAAACCTAGTTTCTCTACTTCAGTCAGTGAAGTCTCAGGAAAGGCTACCAGCTTCTCTGACCAGCTGTAGAAATCAGCGTACATGCTGAGGCATCTGAAATATGAATTAGATATTAATAATAAAGTGGCCTGATGTGCAATGACTGAGTGAAACATTTGTGACGGGTGGTGGAGTGATAATGAAAGACAAAGACCTGATGGGGAAGTTAGTTCCCAGTTCCCTTTAATAGAAATGGAATCATTAACAGTTGTTGCCTTGAACCTTCCAGATATTTGTAGCTGTGTGTTTCAGTCTCTTACATCAGCTGAGAGGAAACCAGATGTCAGCGCTGTAGCTACAGAAGAAGTGTGATCCAGAAAGTTTCATAATTCACTGTCTGTCTGTCTTCACTGTCAGATACATATCTAGAAAAGCCCCAAAACAAAGTGTGAATATAAAGTTTGGAGGAATCTCACAGCACTGACTGAAACAGAGCTTCTGCATGTTTGAGCTTTGTCATTAAAGCTGTTGAGTTCACACTCCAAACAAACAGGGGGCAGCATATTACCACAAACATGGAGGTGTCCGCTGCTCTCATACTGTAAGAAGAGGAGATGATGCGTTTAGTGGCTTCTCTTCCCTGTTCCTCTCTGATGACATGTGACCTGCCAACAGGTGGATCATTCGTGGCCCAATCTATCCCGAGATTCACCAGAACAAAATAAAACAGCAGCAACAGAGCAGCTGAAGATGATTCTGGATTTCAGCTCAGTTTAACAGTTCCGGCAGAACAACCTTAAATCATCAGTTTTAGCTCAGGACTCAGAGCAGAACTCCTTTGGCTTCGGCCTTCTGGGTCTCTAGCAGCTGTGAAGGACCAGACCTCCGTAGATCCTCCAGCGTCCACTCACTTCTTTTATTGTTGTGCTCGATGGGAGAAATGAGCATCCCCGTTATGATTGGAGTGATTTCCGTGTGCTAACCTTCCTGTGACGTTCAAGAGCTCAGTTACAAACTCACTCATTTGTGTAATCCGTGGCTGCGTTGCTTTGTCATGACTGAGTGGAGGATTTTGTTGTTCAGGCTTTTTTTCAGAATAAATGGAGATCAGCAGTCACTAACTGGTAGTTTGTTTTCTCTGTTATAGACTGACGGATGAATATTTCAGAGCCAATCTGCCCGGCCGTGCAGAGACAGAGAGGACGTCCGTGTGACGGGAGCGAAGAGGACAAACCACGAGGACGAGTCGGACGATGGAGACAGGAAGGAGAGGGGGAAGAGACGACGGCTGCAGCAGGTTTGTCCTCCTTCTTCATCTTGTCACGCTGTGCTAGCTGGTTAGCATGTAATATTGTAATTATAGGCTGGTAATCACATTAGTTTCAATATTCTCAGCAATACGGATCGATTAAAGAAAAATGATTTGCTATTTGGAGCTTTACTGGAACAACATTGGAAAGCTCCACATCTTTCAAACTCAACACATCCAGTTTGTTAAAAATGATCAAATCCAACCACGAGCTGAAATAATCATCAATCTTTGGTTTGATGGCTGAATCCAAACAAAGTGGCAACAAAATACTTTCCAGTTTCTGTCAGTTATCAGCTTCACCAGCTGGACCTTAAACTTTGACCCGGAGAGTCTCCATGAAGACCGGAACATCAGAATATAGATAAAAGATCCGAGTCATGTGCTTTTAATTGAGTTGCTCTAAACTGTGCTTGCTAACAGACGTATCGGCGGCTTCATCGGCTCAGCGTGCAGAAAAGAAAGTCCGAGAATAGCAAACGCTACCAGCCCAGATAGAGAAGTAGGACGTGTGGTGGTGTGATTCTACAAAGGATCATGCTTCCTCCTTCATTCTCTGCGAGGCCTTCATTTCATAATATGCATGAACAAATGGGATATTCTATCTTGTTACCTTGGAAACAGGCATGTACTGAGTCTCAGTGTGCAGAAGAGGGAGAGAATGATCCTTTATGTGCCTCGTAATGGCAGAAAAGCAGCATGACTCTAATGTGTAATTTCTGTTTCACTGCTGCTCCCTGTGACTGCAGAGCTTTCTGACATGAACATGAAGCTTCAGTCCAAAGCTCCTCAGATCACTGACATCTCAGAAGAGTTCTCATTCAGACACCTAAACCTTTTTTTTTTTTTTTTTTTTTTTGCTGGATGAGGCTCCGGAGGTGACGCTGCAGCAGTTATTGTTCTGACAGGAAGACTGCAGGACTTCCACCTGCGCTTGTCTTTCTCAATAATCCCACAAATTACTTAACCTCACACTTCTTCTTCTTCTTCTTCTTATTATTATTATTAATAGTTACCGTTTGTTGCATATCCATTTTTTTCTGGCAGTTTATGAAGAAAGGTTGTAAATTTGGGATTAGCTGTTTTTGACACAAGAAAATGTCTCTTTAAAAATGACAGAACTGATGTTCTGCTGTATTTTCATTGAAAGTTGGTGATAGCTATTGGATAGCTCGTTGTTCAATCTGGTGGAGATAAATCCAAACTACTGATACTTTTTAGTACAGAAAGTCCGCGAGACTGTTCGTGAGACCACGTAGTAAATATTCGCCATTAAAAATAAAACATCGTACTTCAAAGTATTACTGGAGAAATACATCAATAAATGCTCCAAATCTGTTTCTCCTTCTGTACTTTATATCATCATCTATAGTGGTAATTTTAGAGATGTAACGAGAGTCAAACTCGTCACTAATAACTCATTCATGAGATAAATTTTATATGATCATCGGTTTGCTGTGTAAATGTTAAATTTTTAAACGTGATGGAGTAAAAAGTATTCAGCAGAGCAGAAGTTTAACGCAGCGTTAGATAAAAATGTTTTTTTGCCGCAGAAAGTCAACGTTCAAGGTCGTTCTTGATTTTTACACTCAATGAAAACATAAAGATTCAAAAAGCTAACCTCATCATCATCAATATCTTTGTTTTCCTCCTCACCAACATCATTCACTGAAAGAACACACTCCACGCACGCTGTTATATTAATATATGTTTTATTCTTCTCCATTTTTATTATCATTATGTTTTATTTTCATATTTGCAAATCTTAAGGTCATTTGTGCACGGACCTGTCATCACGGCACACACACATTGGCACAACAAGATTGGTCAGAAGTAGATAAATTCTAATCACACTTTAATAGCACACAATTTCTTGACTTTTGCAAGGACTTGGGAAAGACATACTATAACAATAACAAATCTGAGCTTCTTTTTTTTTTCCTCCTCTATTGAAATCTGAATTTTATTGTATGATGTGCCAAAATAAAACATAGCAGTAACATGGACATTCTCCATTCTCAAATGAACAAAGCATAAATAAAAAAGGAAATTAAAAACATGAGATGGAACCATAAGATGTACAGCAGTTAATAGAATAGAGCTCTGATGAATGTGAAGTGAAGTTTTGCCATAAAGGTGCCTCTGAAGCGCAACACTTCCCCTAACATGAAATAAAATAATCTCTGTCTTTAAATAAGAAACTGCTGACAATATAAAAATACATGGCATTGTACTGTAGTTCATTAAATAAACCAACAATTCATATATAAAATATTATATTGACGTGTATAAAAATATGCCTTACAACTTTTTGAAAAGGGTAACAGCCGTAAGCTTTTAGTCTGCCACTTCAGAACACACAGTCGACCACAAAAATCCAACATATGTACAAACAAACAACTAATAAGCAGTCAGAACGCCATTTTGACAAATAAAATTAACAGAAGCATCCAGGATCATATTCGTATGACTATTTTTTCTGACTTTACATATAGATAAGATACTGTAAGATTCAAGCAGTACTTTGATGGAAATACATACTCAAAAATAAATTAATAGAAAAGAAATATTCTGTCAATTAGGTACGTCGATATCAGTGTATCTTTGGAGAGAGGGAGAGAGGACGGTGAGGGAGACACGTTTTTCCCAAACGTTTGTGTCACTTCACCTGCGTAACAGTATTTCAGCCCACTGAGATCAGAACAAACACAGGCAGTGTCAGCTATCCTAAAGTGAAAAGGAAACGAAAAAATCTACCAGAAAGCCGGGACAAGAGCCAGGGAATATAGAGATCATTCGGAGTAACACCGCTTGGATCACTGAGGCAGTTCATGGAGCGTTAATGTGAGCATGCAGCATGTCACCAGACGACGCAGAGGACGCTGCTGCAACTGTTGAACATTCAGGCAGATGTTGCTGTTGCTGTGTGTGTGTCCGTGTGCGTGTGTGTGTGTGTGTCTTGCTTCTACAGAGGACATGAACGTTAACTGGTGTGTGTTTCCATAGGAAGTGGTTAATCCCTGCTACCTCCTGTCCAGGCAGTGTCTAGCACATGCTAAAGCCACCCCCTCTCCCTGTGCTCCTGCTGCTCCTCCACCTCCTCCTCCTCTTCCTCCTCTTCCTCCTCCACCTCCTCCTCTTCCTCCAGGCTCAGAGCAATAAGACAGACATATCCCTCACTCCCCATCGCACGGTAAAGTGCCATCTTCGCTGGCATGTGAGGGCACGGGTGTGCCGAGCTCGTCCACGCACCAGCAATGGCCACGCTGCATGCCCTTGGAGGAGCGGCACTGTGGCGAGATTAAAAGACAGAGAGGGAGATTTTGAAAGGGAGAGGAGGGCGGAGAATTGAGTGGGAGAGTGGGAAAGGTGGTGAGAGAGGAAGAGAGAGAAAATGATATGTCATCATAGCGCAGTACTGAATCTGTGAGCCCACAGCTGAGAGGCTCAGAGAGGGAAGTGTCAGTTATTCTCAGCCCCTGTGGTCAAATCTCCGGATGCACCGAGCAGCAGAAATCTGCAGTGGAGTGCAGCTCTGACACTCAGAGAGCCGACCACACAAGGTGTGAGCGAAGTTCCACTGATGATTCAGGTGGTTGTCATACTCTACCTGCTTTTTCCTGTAGAAGCCGCGGGTGTCACAGTTGGGTATGTAGATGTCACGGTCAGACTGGAAGATTGTCAGCTCCAGACCCCTCAGGACACTGTTGAGCAGCTTGCGGCACGGCGCCTGAAAAAAGCAACGCAGAGTGTGACTTCAAACATAACTGGAGGACCTGTCTTCTTCCGGCCCCCCTCAGGTGGTTGTGTTGGCAGAAATCCTCTTTTATCACTAAACATGTCGATGTGAATCACAGAGGATTAGCTACAGTGATGCAGCAGGAGAGCCAGAGGCAGAGATATGTATATTTATATATATATTAGATGTCATATATTGTATAACATTATATAACCATATTGTTACACAATGCTTTGGCTTTTCAGGTCACTGAATGGTTTGAAGTGACTGTGCGTTTTTGTGTCACTTTGTGAAATGAAACTTGATCATTTGCGTGACTATTGTCGCTCCCATGACAACACACACATGGGTTTGAAATTGCTGCAGATCAGCCAGCTTTGCAAAGTGAAAAAATCTGTGGCGGTGGCGGTGGCCGGCTTGAAACTTTTCTGATTCCCATCATGCTCAATTAGTTCTGCCGCATAGCAGCGCACACATCATGCACCATGATGCATGGCTTCAGAGCGGTGTGTGTACATGCACTGCAACACCCGAAACGGCAGAGGAGCTACGCTTCTAACTCTCTGTAGTACAACGCAGCCTTTTCCTGTGCGTTCATGCAGCGTCGCAGTGTGAAAAGCTTCGTCGGTGCCGTTCAGGTGAAGATGTGTCGGCTTCATTCATTAAAGACAGTGAAATAAGAGCATGAACTTACTTTTTCAATGTCACCACTGTGTGAGGGATGTGGACCTGAGAGGAAACGACACACCAGCATGAGACTGTGACATGAAACCAACAAGAAACCACATCCAACGTCACATTTTACAACACAGTAAGGTGTAAATATCTTTGAGCAGGAGACATTACTGAGCTCTATCTGTGGGTGGTCATTCAATGAGACCTCATTTCCTCCACTCATAGTTAATCGCAGTGTCTCTGTTTGAACAGTAGATGGGGATCACTGCAACAAAAAGCAGCTCCATCAGGACGCGGTGACACTGTGTCAGTTTCACATTCACTCTGAATCCTCCACAGAGAGCATGACTTGTAGGAAAGATCCCTGTCATGCGCCCTGTCGTTGGAAATGACACTGTACAAATCACTCAAACGCATCTTAACTTCAATCGTTGTTGCACCAACCCAAGACTGGATGAAAGCTCACAGGATGGGATTCAGAAACAACCCCCGTGTTTTTGGGGATTTTCCATCATTTCTGATTAACAACAGGACTCTAACGACAAATGACATTTTTTTTTTTTTTTATCATAGTGGCTCCGGAGGCACTGCAGAGCAGAGGTTGGAAAATTCATCTGTAGATCACAAAATGCATCCAGGATTAAATGTCACACACTAACTGGCCTGTCTTTTTGTTGGTGAGACACAGCATCACATGCAATTTACAGAAATACAAGAGACACACTTTATATACTGTCGTGTGTGTGTGTGTGTGTGTGTGTGGGGGGGGGGGGGGGGGCCGCTACATCCTCACTAAACCAAAACCACTGTACATTTCAAGGCTACCTGCAGTGTCCATGCATGTGCATACATGATGCCATGCACGTGTGTGAGTGTGTATACAGTGTCTTACCTGTGGGGGGGGGGCTCTCAGTGGGACTACTCCTGCTGTGCTTGGCGCAAATGCCCCTTCCTTGCAACAGAGCCTGGAGGGGGCTGTGCTCCCCCGGAGGGGGGACACAGCGAAGCCCCTTGGCACAGCTCAGCGTGTACACACCACAGGGCTCTCCCTGGGCCAACACTGACGTGCTGCCGGAAACGTTATGGTCCCTGTGGGGCCGACCTGCCCCCAGTGGATCCCTGCAGGAGGGACAGACCTTGAAGGGCCCCAAGCGGTTTGCCCCAGTCCATGATCCGCAGTGGGCAATCAGCAACAAAACAACGGTTGTTAAGTTAGAAAGGATAGGCATTTTCTGTCCAGGTCTCAGGTTCTCCACACTGTCACTCTCTGTCAGTTAAATGTGGCTGATGCTATTTCTGGATGTATATTTCCCTCTCACTCCCTCTGCCTTTCTCTCCCCTTTCCTCAGTCTTCTTCCCGTTTCTATACAGTAGCTCTTCCTTGGTGCTTTGCCGGTTGAGTCCCCTGCAGTGCCAGAGGAGACAAATGGAGATCGAGAGAGACACAGCAAAGCACCAGCTTTTAAAGATCTGAAAGGCGGTGATAGAGAGTGAGTGAGAGAGAGAGAGGGAGAGAGAAAGAGAGAGAGAGAGCACAGTTATGACACCTTCAGGGGCTGGGACTGAGAGAGAGAGAAAGACAGAGAGAGAGAGAGAGAGAGAGAGGGAGGTGGCAGGGAGGGAGAGAGCAAGTGGGGGGTGGATTATGTTCCTTTCAGAAATTATCAAAATCTCTCCACCCTTTCCTGTTATATGGTCTCACATACATCCAGCCCTCCTTCTTTACACTCATGTTCAACATTACACGTGTGTAAAGACAAGAAGTCGTGCTCACTTTCTTCCCGGTGTCACAGACCTCTCTGCCACGCCATTCGCCATGGTAACAAATACAAATGTATATGTGCCTCCGCCTGCGTCGCCACTGCAATGTCATTTGCTCCAACAAATGCACAGCTTGTGTGTTTCCTGCAGGAGCTCATGGCCGAGGATGAAGATGTGAACTAAAATCTGTGGTAGTCTGTCTTTGTGTCACACATATCAAAGTTCAGAGGAGGAAGGATGAAGGCACCGTGCTCCTGAAATGTCAGTATATTATCAAAGACAGGACTTTATACATCTGCCAAACCACTGCCGACTCAGATATGCACCTCCTCAACAAAAGGGCTAATCCAGAGTCTAACAAGCAAGTCAACTTCTGGGCTACATTTCAGCAGCCATGAGATATTATTTGACTTCATGGGCCATATCACATGTTGAAGTATGAGAGGAGCAGAGACTGTTGCTTTGCCAGTTGTTTGAATTGCAAGAGTAATCATCTGGATAATTAGGAGGGGGAGGACTCAATTTTGCAGGAATGTGCGTTGACCAGCCGGAGCCAAACTGCTGATAATGCAATCCATCGCTCCACTCAGCCAGTTAAGATTTTTCTACACGAGTGCCATCCTGAAATATCATCCCCTTTACTCCGAAACATCACTCTGTGCTCGATCCTGACAGTCCTGTCCTGTCACAGCCAAACAACGCAGATTATTAAGTCCATTTAAATTACGTTCTGACAGTGAAGAGCTCTGTAATTATTTTCCTTTTAACCCATACAAAGTGTAACTTCAGTAAACTGTGTGAAATTTAATCTGCAGTGAGATACTTTAACTTGAATCATTTACAGAAGTGTGTCGTTGAAATATCAGCAACTCTGCTGGAATAAAATACTTCAGCTACGCCACTTTTGCCACAGAACATCATGGCTCATCAATGATGCCGATAAACAGCACGTAACAGTCACTGAAGGCAGAGTCAAGGTTCTGCCTGAGGATGGTTGGTGGACTCTGGCAGTCGGTCGAGTGCTGAGAAACGAATTCCTGTCTTATCAGGAGAGCCATTGTCTCCTGTGTTATCTGGCGTAGCCTTGATGCTGTGGGCGCTCCGAGGGCAGATGAAACACAAACACACTTTGTGCAGGATATTAACCAAGCAATGGGAGTTTGTACACATCTCTACCTGTAATACATGTCTACATGACGTGATGATCACTTGACCTTTAATGGTCAAATAATCAATTAGAAAAATTACAAAATGTCCCGTGATAACAGGAAACTTTTTTCCCCTCCAACCAAATGCTAATGCTAATGCTAATGATATATGCCAAGCTTAAGATAATTTTCAAACTCATTGAAGTAACATCAAATATCATCGTGTTCTATCTGTCGCCAAATTTTGTGGTTTGCGTCACAAATGAATCCATTTTGTGACGTCGCAGCCTTCATTAATTAACCTGCTGCTTCGATGTTCATCACTATTTTTGCAGTTTTTGGTTCCAGGTTCCATTTTTCTCCCGGTCTCCTGCCTAATGTTCTGTCAGATATTAATGATTACTTTCTTTGTGTGCGAGGTGTTTTCTTTTGAATGTAGGATCTTTGCAGTCAGTAAAGAAAGCCATGAAAAGGAAAGTCGCATCATCAGAAATACACAAAAACCAAATTCAAACAGCTGATTTGGGAGACAACTAACTCTACTTCCTGTAAAAAAAAATGTAAACAAACAAACAAAGAAACCTCAGACTCTGAACTTGACACGACAGATTCCAGACGGCACGGCGGATCCAAATGAAACCAGACAGGAACTATTTTGACGAGTGATTAATCTCGTTATTTTAAAGGGAAATTACCAAACATTTGATGATGCAGTGTTGTGAAATAGAGGAATTTCTAACTTCTCTTTGTGTCACATTAGAGCTGAAAGACAGTTACTGATGTCTGCTCTGCCTCTAACTGTTATCAGGTGTTTTACAGACCAAACAGCTGATCAATTAGTTGGTAGAATAAATGGCATATTAAGGAATCTCAAGGATAATCATTATTATGAACAGAATGTGCTGCGTACGGGAGGTTTGCTTGGCATCACCCCTGCAGTCGGACCACAGATCTGACAGAGCACACAGACGAACCCAAGGCACTGTGCTTGCTGGAGTTCAGGGCTACATGAGGCCAAAATCCGCCTCGCCATCAGCTGCCTGTTGTTCTGATTAATCTTGGCAAGGAGGGCAGAAATCACCTGCCGTCTTGTGTTCCCATCAGCTCACAGGCTACAGCAATGGTCTGTTTCCACATATCAGGAGAATGTTCCAAGACCCACGCCAGACCAACGGGGGCTCTCTTTTCCACACTGCCCTGGATTATTCATTTTTCCTCCTCCAGGCAGTCACACAGTTTCTTCCTCAGTTTGTTCCTTTTCTCTGCCTCCCTGGCTCAGGTTGGACAGCTGGTTCACGGAGTCTCTCTGCTGCCACTTCAGCTTTCAACATAGCAACCAAAGTCCTCGCTGAACTGCAAAACCCAACCAAGTTTTGGGACCGCACTAGTGGAGCAATCAAACAAAGTACTTTCAACGCTTGCGTGCACATTTTAGGGTTTTACACTTTTCTTTGTACTTTATTCCATTATGGTTCAGAGTGGGATGTCGTATGCCAGGTCACTTCACAAAACATATTAAGAGCTGTTGCTTTGTCATAATTTAAAAAACAAAGGAATTATTTAGCAGCTTTACAAATATATATTCAAACGTAATGTAAAGTTTTTTTGTCATTAGTTCATCACACTAAACTTAAAGTCTCAGTGTGGAGCTGATGTGGGAAAAATTCAACTTACTGCGGATAAAAAAGGAACTCTTCCATAAAGAGGAAGGATTGCAGTCACCAAAAGGAAACTGATCAATTGTGGGCACAAATACAGATTACAGTTGTTGTGGCTTTTCTTTGGAAAGGCCTGAGAGCAGACATCAGTGTCACATCACACTGAAGAGAGGCTGCTGATTGTGAAATATTTGGAAAAGACCATGTGGCTGTTACATTTATGATAGCTAAGCAAGACATTATCATTGTGTTGGACGATATTTGTGTAATTATTGCCGGACAATAACTAAAACCGGAGCCCATCCTTTCTTTAATCTTAACCTGACGTCAGGCTGAACCATAAAACACACTGAATGCTATGTATTTCATTTTACTTAACACAAATCTAATATTCATATTTAATATATTTCTGTTTTCTCTCTCTCTCACACACACACACACACACACACACACACACAAACACAAAACGACGCCATTGGTTGTTTCAGCACGGAGGGTGTGACGTCATTAGGAAGCGCCGAACTTCAGTTTGGGAAGTTTTTTCTGTGATGCTAATGGACTCACGGCGGATGGACAAAAGTGAGTTTTTGTCTCGTTAGCCGCTGACATAAGAGGTAAGGGGTGGCCGTGACGAATGTTTGTGTTGCTCTTCACTCTCAGAATCGATCTCTGTTCGTGTTTTATTGACGCGCAGAGCTTCAGCTTCAAGCCAAGAAGCTAGCACATTAGCCGCTAACGATGCTAACCCGGCTCCAGCCTGGAGACTAAACTTACAGCTCGGCAGTAACGCGGATGGACAATTACTGTTTTCAGCTGTTCTCTAATCGACACCAACTAAAATATCGACAACCTAAATGGCAGCAGTTGACGTTCTTTACATTTACTTGCTGGTAATTTAAACGAGCTCTTCCGTTAGCACAGTTGGGTTTGGACGGCTAGCTTTCAAATAGTTACTTCAATAGGAAATAAGTCAATAATGACTGGATCAATCAAGACTATAATCTCAAATGGCCTTTCACAAAGCTTAACTGATCAAATAAAGCTGAACATAACGTTACAGCATAATTACCAACAGACTGAAGTTGATGTTGTTTTAAGACTCACTGGTGTGGAGATGGAGCGGTTTCTCTCTTAGCTGTCTATTGTTCACTGTATGTCTCTGTCCTCGTTAACAACATATTAACCCTACAGCGATATATTTATGAAGTCAGCACCTTCATACCAACAGGTGGAACAATAAATCACCCATTATGTCTTTATTTTTCAGATCTATAACAAGTAACAAACAAGACTATGTGATACAGAAGTGTCGAACTAAGTCGGAGGTAATTAAGAAAAAAAAAGTTCTACAGCCACTGAAAGATTTATTTTATCAGAACTCTTAAATATGAACACTCATCCCTCAAAAACTCACTTTAGATTTAACTCCAAAAGCAGATAAATAGTGAATTATCTGCTGTTTTGCATGCTGAGAAAAAACACAGGAGTTGACTGTGAAATAAAATCTTAATCAGTATCAATGTCAAAACCTGTTAGTGTGTCCAACAGTGAAATCCTGCTTCATGTTCACATTGTAGTTAAGGATGAATGAAAAACTCTTGTGCAGTGAATTTTTGAGACACTTTCAATCAGTTATTGTAAAGAGCAGGAAAATGTGTTGGGCAGTAGAACACATAAGCATAATGTCTTTTTTCCACTGTTCCATTTTCCTCATGAAGATGGATGACATCAACGTACTTCACCACAGATGCCTCCTGAATCTGAGGCGCCGTATCAGAGATATCGGCGATGGGCGTCCTGCGCAGGAGCGATACATGAGGTTGCAGAAGGATGGAGACATACTCAGGTCAGCCTGTAAATTGGTATATCCTGTTGGTTTCTCTGCCTTCTTTTTGAACGATGAGAGCCGAATCAGTGCCCCAGTGTAGTGAGAAAATAGAGGTGGTAAAGGATGGTGGGCACTCTTCATCTGGACCATTTGTCTGCCACGTCATCAAAATGCTGTGACTAAATATAGTGATTTACTTTATATAACAAAAGTAAAACTTGTAATTCCTTATCTTATGGACGCTTCTCTGCAAAAACTAATTCAAAGCTGTTGAAGCTCCAATGACCCTTTAGTTTCACTACAGACATTTTAAATTTCATAATAGTAGGAAAACCAAAAGCGCTACTAATCAAAATCAGAACCTGGTTAATGCTGAGTGAGATTTTCAACATACAGGGGTATTTTTTGTTGCAAAAAAACACTGTTAACATTATAGATAGTGAAAAGGTAAGCAAGTACTAAGATCAACCGGAGTATTGAAGCACCTGAAAGGAATTCAACCATCACCATCATCATGTTTGTTATTTACCCTTGTGCTTTGCTACTGTGGTATGTAAAATGCCCTCTGGGAAAAAGGTCAAATGCTTTGGTTAAGCTGGTGAGCATCAAAGTCATCATGTGTCGCTGTCAGTATCAGTGGCAGCTCTGAATCACCTTCATTATCAATAAGGACTATACATTTTACCTGCACACATTAGTGCACGTGATCAGATGGAACAAAGCAGATGTCGGATGTCTTTCTGATTGTGCATACAGCAGTTGAATCTACAAGGAGTCACCTGTTGTTAACCTGTGTTTTCTTCTTAGTTACCAAGGGAACTCTGAGGAGGTGGGTTGCTATGTGGCTGGCCATCCTTTATCAAAGGGAAATTGCTACTTTGAGGTAAGGCTCATTGATAGTGTTGCTGTAAGTCGGCATCTGACATTGTTACTGTATCTGACTGTAAGCTCTCTGAGAGTTTTTTGTGCATCATAAGCTGACAATTTGTTATCTCTGACTTTGTTAGAGAGAGAGGAAAAGAGCAATCACTTATTTATTTATTAATTTTTTCATTTTGAAATGTTCGGGGCGGTCACAATATGATAGGCTTACCACATACCATCGTCCCTGCTTGTGCTCAAGATTGCTTTTCCATCCAGCCAGCAATTTTATCCCCTGGAATCCCATTGCAGACAATTTTCTCAACTTCATATTAAATTCTGAGTGCCCCCCCACAGCCCCAGTTCACCAGTGCAAAACCACTACCTCAGAAATGTCCTAGTTGCATTGGAATGAGGGCTAGGGTGTGGGTTAGGTAGTATCTCTGCGCACAAAGATTAGTTTAACACAATTATTTTTGCAGCAGGCTGGCAGCAAGAGAAAGCAATAGGCATTTATTTTAGTAAAGCTGTCGCGCTCCTCCAGTACGTATAATAGGTCTCATCTATACAGTAGAGCGAAGAGGAAAGTGTCTTGGTGATTTAATGCAGGAAAGTTGCAAGAGGTCAGTCATAAATAAGCTCCTGAGGGCTGTGCTGTCTTATTTATGCACCAGCTCATTTGTGGATGTTGCACATCATTGTAGGCTTTGTGATGCATAGTCAAGAAACTGCAGGTGTGGCAAGAATACTCGTCCCTGCTTTCAGGCTTCAGGAGTGATCGTTGGGCTATATATTATCCAGCAGACCTACGTCATTCTGCTGAGCTGTAAACCCAGACAGGCCAACACCGCAGAGGAGTCCCCCAAAAACAGTCAGCCTCCTCGGCTATTCTATTCAGAATTTGTTTTCCTCTTGAGTTGAGAAGCACCACTTCTGACAGGTCACACTGCTGAGACACTACAAAGGTTAGCAATGTACTTTGACGTTATTTCTCGTGGCCATGAGGTGTCCCTGATTCATAACAGATGTGACATTTCTTTTAAATTTCTCCCTCTCTTGCCTTAGCATGCTAATCTTTAAGATAATACCAGTTATATTTAAGTGAGAATCACATTTGGAGGCTGATGGAGCTCTCTGACATTTAAATAAGTGGATTTTAGTGCGCCCATTACCCAGAGTTTTATTCTGCGTTTTTTGTAGTCCGTGACGCACATACTGTCGGTTTCTCTAGATATCTCGAAAATTTGGGACCCTTTATTCTCATAAAGGTCAGGCTTTTTTTGACGTATGCGTCACTGCTGTCCTCGTGTTTCTCTTCGCCTTGCCTTCAAAAGGAATTAATTTCCCTCTCTTGCCAACACCGCTGCGCTTTCTCCAGTTTTCTTCATTTTTCTTCTTCAGATCCAGCTGAATATCTGCAGCATTCCACTTGTTTTAATAGATTTATTTGAAAAATGAATCTCAACATAACTGAACGGCTCATCACTGAGCACATTCCTGCTATTTCCCAATCTTAAGTATTCTCACATGTTGTTGTAACTTTTCTAGGGACATTTGTGGTATTTTAACAGTTTAGGTGTGGAAGCCATGACTGGCCGAGACAAAGAATTTACTTCTTGATCAAAGCAAAGGTATAATATCCTGTCCTTAAATTGACAGGAAAGGAATCAGAACTGGATCTTTCAGATGGGGAAATCCCAGGAGATTTCTTAAAACTGTCATTCAGGTGCATCTATTTCGGTGCCTGGGATGAAGAGTCTCGTAAATTGGAAATGACAAAGTGACATGTGAGGGATGATAGAAAAGGAGTAAATTTATCTGAGTGAGAAATGACTCTGAGAGGTCATCATCGATGGAAGGGGCTTATCTCCATTAACTTTGATGCTGCTGTGTCATTTTGCCGTGATTAGCTTTAGCAGGCTGTGATGTCTGGGGGGGGCATTATTATCATTATTATTATATTATTGTTGTTGTTGTTATCAAAAAATGAACATCATGTTGTATTGAAGACTGTAAACTAGAGACTGAGACCATAAACTCATCAGGAAAACGTTTACTGAGGAGGAGGAGGGACATTTTCCCATAGACTTCAATACAGCCTGACTTCTTTTCACCACTAAAGGAGAAGGCCCCTGATGGTCATTAAAAAATATCCAGATATGAGGTACTGGCTTCAATTTTACAAGAGTCAAGAATTTTCCACTCGTATATACAAACTGTGGCAGCAGAGTTTGACAGCTTGGCTAAAATAAATGTCTGTAAAATGCTGATTTCTCCAATAAAATGGTTAAAGATGCACTTATCAGACTCAGCCTTTGGAAGTTAAAATGGCTCCACTCCGTTTATGCTGCCAGCTGATTGTTTGTCATAAAGATGCTGAGTCTCTGGATCAGGTGACGCAGGCTGTTTGTCCGCTCTAATCCGTTAAAATGAAAACCAAGTTGTTTTGCCGTTGTGTGCGTCTAGAGTGTTATGATGCTAACAATACACAACAGTGTTGTGACATATTTAACTTCATCAAACAATAACAGCTCTCTGCAGATATTCCACCTGGTCAAATTGCGGTTTTGATTGGATTTCGAATTGCTGCTCTTGTATTAATGGTAATAGAAATCGTTTCACCACACTGTACTGTACCATAAAAGCAGAAGTTTCTCAGTAAAATATAAATGATCTGATTATGACTTGACTGTAACTGCATGCTGTTTTAAAAATGAAAGACCTGCTGCAGATGTGGCAGTGAGTTAAACCAGTTCACTTCATGTCACAGTTGTTGTTACAGTCGTTTGTGTGTCTGTGTGTGTGTGTGTGTGTGTGTGTTTGTGTAGGTGACGATAGTGGACACAGGGGTGAGGGGGACCATTGCTGTGGGCCTGGTGCCTAAATTCTACAGGCTGGACCACCAGCCTGGCTGGCTGCCATACTCTGTAGCTTACCACGCTGACAACGGCAAGTAAGTAAAACCACCGTCATCTATACGCTGCGGCTCAGCGTCGGTTTCTTGGATGGTTTGGGAAGATGGATTATAGCCTGTCGCTGCTGCATCCACACATTACTGCTAAAGTAATTCCCGATACGATCCTGCTTAAGTTTCACGTTTTCTTTTTCATCAACTTAATATTCTGTTTAGACTGGGGAAAAAAAAAGGTCTGAACTTAACTTTTGTTTGTTCATATCGCTTCAACCAATTATTGTTTTCATCAGAGATTTATTTTGTTTATTGTCGTGGAAAAGAGAAAAATGTATTGGAAACTTCTCTGAGCTCATCATCAGGTTACTTTTTTGACTGAGCAGTTTTTAAAATGAAATAGAAAAATTTAGCTTTTTTTCTTCATGAAAGACTTTTTTATTGTTCACTATCCAAAATGATTTAAGAAAAAAAAACAAAAAAACTGTATTTTTGGTGATGGAGAAATTGTTAGGCATCACTGTACCAACACCTTTGGTACTTAACCCGATATTGGTGGTAAGCACTGTAAGTGTTTACCATCATGATGACAACTGGTTTATATTTATTATTTACAGTGCGTGGCAGTCCCACATTAGATGCCTCCAGCACAGGAAGTGCTTCATATTTCAGTGTCTGATTTCGTCTGTTGATCGTGCCACTGCAACACCAAACAGATGTGATTTACAATATTAAACCATATCAGTTGCTGTAATTATACACGCCAAAGTGCATCTGCATAGTTTTATTCACTCTGTGATTAAGTGTGCTGATGGGAAATCAGGAGGAAGAGGAGGGTGTTGCAGTGTATTCAGTAATCCCCAAAGTTTTCTTGTTTATATTCTTTTATTCACTTTGTGGTGGAGAGCAGTGATTGTGGCAAACAGAGGATTGCAAAGTATGTCAAATGGTGCAGATTAACACGTGTTCATGTGCAACGCTGCCGACTGCCAGTGGAAAGTTGCAGGTGAAAATATGAGGGGGAATGACCAACGACAGTTGGTCGGGACGTGCTGGTTACCTGACACACAGGCTTCAACTTCCCAAACCCTCCCCAGGAGGATATTCAGCTTCAGGCTCAATGAAGGTTTTGAGGAACTGAGAAGTGTGGGACAATAATAATACGCATAATCTTTTCAAAATCTATGTTACAACCTGCTTAACCAAGACAGGAAGAAAATAACATCAATTTAAATATAAATAGATTTCAAAATGAAGAAAAAACAACAGTGGTATCAACCGGAACAGTCATTTTAAGTGAAATGAAACACTTCCAGAGAAGGTAAAGGCACCAAAAGCTCTCTGATTAGAAGGAGGTCACAGATTCTGCCAACACCATTTCCTCTGGTAGATCATTCCAGATCTCAGGGCTGGGATGGCCTCTGGAGCAGACAGGACCTTCGACTGGTGCCAGATCCATGTAGATTCATCACTGCAACTATGTGAATGTACTGAAGTGTAAATATGCGGACACATTCTTTCCGTCTGATCTCTAAAAGGCGTGTGTACGCTTGACTGTTTGCTGCATGTCACTTATTGACACTGACAGGATCACAAGCCTCATTTCTGCTCTCACAATTAACCCGAGATGGTTGAAGACACTCCTTTAATCCACCGGTTTGCAGACAAAACACTGTCTGTGCCACAAGTTATCAGGCATGACAGAAGTGTTTCAGATAACAAGCTGAGCTCATCAGTGACCTTTACTACAACAATTACAAGAGATAACCACAGACATCTTCATCAGCCGTGTTAAATCGCGTTGAGTAAATATTAAAATAATATCTAAACAGAGTTATTCAATCTTGAAGCTGTTTTTTGTTCTGATAAATTTTTTATTTTTTTAAATCTTCATGTGTCTGTATGTGACTCTGTTTTCTCTGAAGAACATGTGTACGACGGGTCAAAGGAATGCGTGAGATGCACTGCACATTCTTTCTCCATCCATCCTCTGTCCAAATATCTAGCCCGTTTATCTGTGCCTGCTCTCTGGAGCGATGATGCCGTATATCCTGGACACATCCGCCATGCTGACGACGGACGACGTATAGGAACTCATAAATAACCATTTAAGCTTTTTTGTGCGTGTGCATCATTTATACATCTGCCTCAAGGTGTGTGGGTTGAATGGGAAGTCGAACATATCATCAGGAAAGAAGCTTCTAGGAGCTTTAAAAATGATAAATAAAAACCCCCGGTCTTGACTCTTGTTTAAAAGCCTGACAGCAGTTCTTAACAGTCTGAAGATGATCAATAGAATTTTTTGCGACAAAATAAGTAAAATCTTTGTTGCAGTGATCCAAAAGTGTTGAGATAAAATCATTTAAGTGATTTAGTCTGTGTTTTTAAATGTTAAGAAATATTTCTAGCATGATTAAAAACATGACTGTATAAGTTTTGTCGTGCAGTTCAAAACTAAACGGACCGATACAGAAAATAATTGATTGTTTGTAGCAGCAACAAGTAGAGCGACAAGAAGCAGCCAGCATTCTTTGGTAAGAAGATGTTTATCTCCTCTCTCCTCTCAGGCTGTACAATGGGAACCCTGTGGGGCAGCAGTTTGGGCCAAAGTGCGCTCGAGGCGATCGCATTGGCTGTGGAATACACTCAGAAAATATCGAAGCAGGTTTCACCACAGTCTTTTTCACCAAAAATGGCAAAGAGGTGGGTGTTTATTTTAAATATCTGGCTAGGTCTCAGTTTCCCTCTCTGCATTCGTGTGCAGTTCTTTAACCGCTGTTACCTCGCCCATCGTCCCCTTCCCGTCCAGGTCGGCTCAGTGGAGGTTCCTGTGTTGGCGGAGGGGCTGTTCCCCGCTGTAGGGATGCACTCCATAGGGGAGGAGGTGAAGGTCGACCTGCAGGCTGAGTGGTTCCTGGAGGAGGACGACAGCATGATGATGGTGGACAGCCACGAAGATGACTGGGGTCGGCTTTATGACGTCAGAGTGAGCGGAACGGTAAGAGCGCCAACTTTTCTCTCATGGTTGAATAATCTTCGTTCACAGCGTCTCCATGTTGGAGTACCGGCCGCGGTGCTCTCACCTCTGAACAGCTGCATTATGGTACTAGGTTCAGGTAGATGTTGTTCCAAGTAGGAATTTTTTAAATTAATAATTCTATTAAAATTTTAAGTTTTATTTGTATGGCGCCAAATCACAAAATACATTATCTCAAGGCATACAGACAGAGAATAGTTAAAGCTTACCTTAACCTCAGGTTAATGTTTGGAAATCAATTTGGTCCCCGTTGAACTCTTTAGGAGGACTTTCAGATAACTTAGAGCTCTGTGGTGAGAGTTTTTGGGTCCTATACTCACAACCATCGCCTAAACCGAACCATAACCTGAAGATTCGGATTACGGACTGTGTTTGTCATGGGGAGGGTTATACTGAAGCTGTGTGTTTGGTTTGCTGCCTCTGATGTCACCCCTTGGTACCGCACTTGTGTTTTTGTTGAGTAACCTTGGATCCAACAGTCGCTGAGACTTGGAACCCCTTCACATCAGGGTGTTATCAGAGATTGTGCGTCCATCAGCACAAGCTTGTCTCTGTATGAAGGACAGGTCCACACTTTACCTTATTATGGAAAGAAACCCAACATGTCGCACAATGGCCATGTGTGTCACCCGGTTGAGTTTGAGAGAAGGTGACGTTGTATACTCTGTGAAAATAATCTGTAGTTGTTGGTTTTATCATTACCATTAATAAATAACTAATAATAAAGAATGATAACGACAGGTGTTGCCCAGGAGTTAGAGATGAGATGAGGTGATGAGGACACAGAGAGAGAAATAGTAATTGATTGTTTTTGACTTGAAATTGTGTGATAGTCTAATTTAACCTGTATAATGTAAAAAAAAAAACAAAACAAAAAAAACAACCCATCGTTGATTCTTTTAAGTCCGAAAAGCAAACAAATCTTACTGAAGATAGAACATAATACTGTGTAATCTGTATAATTTTCTCACTTCACTAAACGATTATTGTATGAGTCCCTTTGCCTCTATTGTCAGATAATAATGTAGAATAGATGTAAATAGTTAGTTGAAATGAATTCCAGCTGGACTTTGGATGGACGTGTGTCCTGTGTTTCTCCAGCAGGTCCATTGTATGGATTATATTGGAGCTCCTCTGTAGTTATGTGGCTGTTGCCAGCTCCCCGTATTTGTTTTGTACTCTTAAAAGATCATTCATCTGCCCGTTCTTTCGCAAATCCCTCGCTGTTGACAACTGTACTTAATGCTGGAGGGAAAGCTCCAGACACCCACTTGAATTCGAAGGATTTCGTCCCGGTGGCCGTGTGATCTCGCCATCCTGGCTGGATTGGGTCACCTTTGGAGTGTTTTTGCAGATAGCTCAAATTTTACCCCCCCCCCCCACGAGCTCTGTAGGCACCAGGTTCAGCAACAAAATAAACAACAGACGCTGAGTGAAAACTTTGAGTCTGTCTTTCATTCTGGTTTTGCTTCATCGGAGTTGGGGATTATGCAACAGTTTGGCAAATCTCCCCTCAGATCTTTGGAACATAAGCAGGCTGATACACCGATCTGAGATATAAATACCATCCAGGCTCCTCCATCAGCTTCTGGTTGCTGGATGTGGCAGAACAGTTGCCACACTGTAATCACTTTAATTACACTCATAATAGTCTTGTCTTATTATACCATTACACAACAATTAAACCTAATAAATTATAATTAAACCTCATTCACACAACACACAGCCTTCGTTTTTTCTCTTGTTCTGTCACTCAAAGACACGCCAACACACACACACACACACACATAGAGTTGTATTTCTGGAGGTCTGATTAATGCTCGTGGAAGTTGACTCTCCTTTTTGGTTTTGTTGGTCTCTCTTCACCTATTTGAGGGCTGAGTTTTTATCGCATAGTCTCTAATACTTGATTCCTTTGGGGAAATTCTCATTCTACTTTGGCTGAGGTGATCCAGAGTATGATGGGGACAAACAACGTCCAGAAGTGGGAACAGTTAAGGGCCATCCACACCAAGAACTATAACTATAACGATAAAATGCCAGCATCCACACCAATGAACGATATTGTTGTGTTGTTAGGTTACGCCAAGCACACTGAGTGCTCGGCGCAACGGTCAGCAGTGGAGCAGAGATTTATTTATTCCAAGGGTGCACCCGATTACGTCCCAGATGTCCCTCTTCTTGGTGGCATCTTTATACAGTCTGTCATTCTTGTGATACACAGCTGGATTTTTTTGTACCTTTACGTCGTCTGCCATGTTGAATGAGTGTGTGAGTGACGTAGTGACGTGAAGAACGTCTCGACCGGTCATTCCTGATGGATTTTGATTGGCTGTCAGTGTTTTTATCGTTCATCAAATCGCTCTGAAAGTGATCCGAACGATATCGTCCACCACTATCGTTGTCGTTATAGTTGTAGTGTGGACGCTGCAATCCACTTGAGTTAAGAATGATTTTTAGAACTATATATTTATAGTTATAGTTATAGTTATAGTTCTTGGTGTGGACGGCCCTTTTATCATCATGCCAAGTCACTGAAAGATCTTTATAGATCTGTCCATTTAGGAAACACAAGTGATTGTGAGTCACTTTCACCTGCTTAGGTAAAAATTACAAGTGATATCAGGTGCGATGGAGACAAATACGAGACAACTCAAAGAGAAATGATTACAGGTGGTGGCCGCAGACAACTGCTCTGTCCTCATCCTTCCTGACTGATGCTTCGAGTTTGGTGTCTTTACTGGTATCGTGAGGCACCTGCAGCCAAATCAGGTTGCACAGGTTGTCCAGCTCCTCCATGATGATGGCAGATCGTCATGCAGGGCAAAGAGGAATCAGCAGCAGATTATCTGTTAGACAGAGAGAGCTGGACAGGGCTGTAGATGGGCATCAGCCCAGAAGCATCCAAGATAACCTGCTTATTTGTGGAAAGAGGAAGAAGAAGAGAGCTCTGACCTCTGACAGGCCAGTGGTGTGATGCCGGAGGACAGCACAGTTGGCAGGTCTTGTTAGGCGCCATGTTCTTCACAGGTGTGTGAAAGAGTGTGGCGATGCCCGAGTGGTCTGCTTTCCTCCTGGTCTCCCATGCCCGGCCTCACGATGAAGGCTGATGAAAACGTTGATGCTGCTGACTGGCCTTCGTGTTCCCCGACCCGAGCCCCTCTGAGACGTTATGTATTGGTGCCAGTACATTCACTGAGGCCTTGATCCAAGTCTGGAGGAAACCCCCCAGGACCCGTTCTGCCAACTCATCATGAGCATTTCCCGATGCTGACACACACTGACTCACATTATGGGCTGGAGTTGGATCAGCCTGTGAATTCCTTTTTTTTTTTTTTTTTTAACAGAGTGAATGTTGATGATTTTGGTATCATGTTTTAATTATTCAGTGTACATCCTGAATATTTAATTAATTAAGACCTGCTGAGAGACTTAAGTGCTCCCTGAATCTTTTTTTGAGCAGTTCATATCAATCAGTGCCGTGCGAAGAGTGATAGACGGATGATCTAATGTCGTTTAAGGACCAGAGAAAGAAAATACACCTTAATCACGTGTTGCAGTGCACTGTCATGACCTTTCAAAAACAACTTAATTTATGTCGTCCTATTTTTATGGTCCATTTAAGGCTGTAATTTGTGGTAGTGTTGTATTTGACTTCATTATAATGAAAGGTGTTGTAATATTTTGCCCACAATCTTTACATAAATGGAAAAAGAGGTCCAAGAATTGGAAACGTCAACATGATAAATTAGACACGGAAATGATGATACAGTTCATTAAATCTTCTCTCTGACACGAAGCTGACAGTAAATGAAAAGTGTCTGTTCAGAAGGGGCATTATTATGGGACTAATGGGTTGCATTGCAGTTTCGGGGGTTTTATTTTTCTGTTCGCAGTAATTACCTCCTGCAAGCCTGATCAGGTTTGTGATTTCTCAGCTGTGTCAGATCAGAACAGTTCTTGATCAGGAGATGTAGCAATGCGATAAGGTCACATTTTGTATTTATAAAAAATTGGTTTTGAAAGTTTTGCTTTTGTTTTCTGAAGAACTTTGGAGGCCTTGATGAAGTGGTCTTTGTTTAAGAGCAGGAAATAATAATAATAATGATAATAATAAAAGGCTTCATTCATAGATCGGCAACTAGCAGTTCCTGTTTATTCAGTTATTTTTTTAACATCAAGTACTTTTACTCATCACTGTAGGAAAGGCCCATGTTTTGGTAATGACTAAGGCCTCTTGCCTTAAAACTCTGGATGAAACACAACAGTCACTGGACCATTTCAGCTACTGAAAGGAAACAACATGATTATGAAGAGTTAGGTTCTTTTTATTTTTTTCTTTGTAATGTGTAAACATTGTGTATTCTGTTTGTGTGCTGATTTTGTAACTCACGAGGGAAGAACAGGGTGTGAAGAGAGTGCCCAGTAATTTTATTTTTCCTCCATCACTTGCCTGGGGCTATTTCCTGTGTTGCCAAGACTAAGGTTGATTCAGTCACAAATCACAGCGAGTGCTTGGCTCCTGTTTTAAACACTGAATATACAAACTGTATGTTAGCTGCCTGTTGGATTAGAAAAAACCAAATAGTTGGTGGGGCAGGCTGGGTGTGTGAGAGGGAAACCCATGGAGGCGGCAGGGTTCCAAGATTTAGGCAGGCAGAGCTTTTATTTTCTTTTCAATAATCTCTATTGATTTTTCAACATCGGTTGCTAATGTGTGCGGTTTGAGCTTTGCAAAAGGGAACAAAATTGGTATCATGAAACTTAATATCTTAAGCCGTGTCCTGATTCGGGGGCTCTATCTGTTGGAGGCTGCATTTAAAGGCTGACTGCGTCCCAGTAGACCACGTCGTCGTCCTGTTTCCAGACCTCCTTTGGATGCGACTTCCTCTTCCTGGTCTCTTCTTAACATTCAGGCCACATATTGAAAATCCTCCATAAACCAGACTCCCTTATCCCTGCTGGTCCTACGGCAGCTTCAGAGGAGCAGACCTTCGTATCCTGCGTCCACCAAAGGACGTAGCTTCTAACATTTAACAGGATAATGAGCGCACACAGCAGAGCTGGATGACGGGAATATTGTGTGAAAATGAATTTCTTCGCCCAAATCCATCCACTCGTTGTTGAGACATTTCCCCCAAACCTTGAATGCGAGTCTGATGTTGGCGCTGGATGAAAAATCAGGTGTTCCGCCATGAATGTCTGATCCGTCTGACAGTTGGGAGATTTTTCCCAGAAAACCAAACCAGCAATACCACCGAAAGTGCTGATTAGTGACTTTGTAAAACAACGTTTTGTTTTCCACCTTTGTTTCGGGCCAAGTTGGAGTGTTACACAGTGATTAATACCGACTGATATTTGGCCTTGTTGCTGGGTGGGAGGGCGGCGGGGGGGTGGGGGCTGTTTTCTCAGACACAGACTAAAATATGATTCAGGTGGTTGGTATCGGCTACGTGAATGGAGCTCATTGTCGTCAACTTTGTCATCACAATACTGCGTTCCCACCACTTTACTGTAGTGAACTGTAACACCTTTGTTCTGTGTTAAGGTGTGAGCTCACATCGCGCCCCCCCATCCCCTCCGCCCCCCAACTTTCAACATCAAAAAGTAACCACAAGACTTCAGGCAGGTCTTTCATTGACGCAGGGTGAGATGAAGGCCTGGCTGCGTGTGGGTCCCCTATGTGGTTGCGTGATAAACGTGTCTGTCCGCAGTCACACACAAACATCTGCCACACACAAACACAATCACACACATACAGTGGAGAGGCCGGAGCAGATTACTGTGGGTGAAGCGGATGATTCAACCAGCCGTCTCGCTCTCTGCTCCTTCTTTCTGTCTCTCTTTTCTGTTTTTCTGGACCAGAGACCGGCAAAGGCACGAAACGTGTTGCGAGCGCCAAGAGGCTGGCAGTCCACCAGGTTGTAAAAATTCAATAAGTGGAGTAACGGGACTCTAAGGAATCTTTTACTCTTTCTCATGTGGTTGGAGGTTTTCACAGCTGGAGCGGTCGGCTGCCTGGTCAGCTCAACAGTCCAGCGGTGATTTTTCTCCTCTCTTCTTTTTTATTTTTGAACTTTCCCCTCACGATTAAGCAACTGTTTGCCTCCAGATCCACAATGTGAACGCCATCATTGTTAGGGTTATAAGCTGGTGATAATATTCAAGCTGATAAGGTCGTCAAGTTCTGACGAGTCCACCCTGAAGTTGGGGAAGGGTGTGGGAAGAAGTGGTAACAGTAGCTGCTTCCTGGAAAAGACAGAACGTTTGGTTTGAGGAGCGACAAGTGAAAGAACAGGAAATGAAAATAGAGGAGGAGAAGTGAAGGGAAAGAGGAGGTTTGTCTTGAGGGCTTGTTGTGTTTGTGGAGCAGGATTAGAATGAGGTAAGACTAGTCCTCAACACCAGAAGGTTTTGTGGGACACACGGTGGTCTCACTTAATCTGTGTTGGTTTTGACTCGTAATGTTCTTTACTGGGTGGTTTGAACCAGAGTCTGAGTCTCTGAGTTCGCATCAAGTTTTCCAAGTGACTTTGAAAACTCTCCTCTCCTCTATCCTTTTTCCTTTCCCCCTACCTTGACTCCTAATCCCTTTGCTTCTGTTTTTTTCTGCATCATCTCCTCTCCACCTTCTTTGTGGCTCTTCTCTCCTTTATCCTTACTTCTCCTCTATCCGAGCCTCCTTTTCCATTTATTCCCTTCCTCTATCCTTGTCCCCTCTCACCTCTCTTTTTCCTCCTTTCTCCATCTTTACTGAGCTCATATGTATTCCAACAGCGTTTGACTTGTCAGGCTCGTAGCTGTGAGGTGTATAAAGACACATGGAAATATTCTCACTGGCGTGTTCTTCATTAGGCGTTTCCAGCCGTGGAGGTTTTTCCGACGGCTTACGAATTCATCGTTTGGTTGCCATAAATGAATTACACCCTCTAACAGCTCTGTGGTTTGTTTCACCCAGTAGCACCTTGCAAACATTTGGGAAAAACAGTGGAACAGTTTTTACACGTTGCTGTTTGATAAGTGTGGATAATCGCTGCTCCGGATGATAGCTGTCCTTACAGTGAAAAGGAGGGGGGAGAAAAACAGGGTGACGGAAAAGATTGCTGCAAGATAAGTGACTTTTATGACTGGTATGCTTTTGATGAGGCAGTACTGAGAAGTGCAAAGCCGCAGAATGCGATGAGCACAATGGTGACGGTAGTGACTTGTCTGCACCTCCATCGTTCCCTTTGTGAACTGTTTACATTGCAGTTGGGGGGGGGGGGGGGGGGCGGAGGGGTCGGCCACTCCTGTTTAGATAGGTGGGTATCTGATCCTAGATTTCTGCCCACTATCATCATACCTACTCTCTTCTCAGTTTGTCGACATCAAATATGACATTTACAACTTTCATCTTGGGTCTTTGAAATTGCTCCGGTGAAGTTTGGAACTTCTTCTGCTGTTTTTCAATCCGGCCTCCTTCGTTTAGTTTCAGTCATTCTTTTTTTTGCGTCACTCTTGTTTATCTCAGCCTGTTTTTGGTTTTTTTTGTTTTGTTTTTTTATCACTAATCCGAAGGATGTTCATTCTGGATAATGAAAACTCACCTTCATGGTCCTCTTTAAGTGGAAAACTGAGAGCCTTCTGCTTTACTGTTAATTTTGTTTTTGAAAATTTTGATGTGTGATTAAAGTAGCTTTGTCATTCTGCAAAATTAAAATAAATTCGTTGACAGTTGATCCAAATTTTTTACATGAGGCTCCTAAACTAACTAAAATGAAGATGTGTCTCTTAACAGTTTGATCAAAATACATAAAGTGTTTATTTTCCTTCATTTGGTAATTAATGTCTCTGTTTTTAACCAAGTCCCTTACTAACATTTTAAAAACACTCTAATTTAACTGCATTAAATGACGTTATATCACAAAAATAAATAAACAGCGCTTCATGCAATCAGCCTCAAAATGATAAAATACCAAACACAGCTAGTTGTATGCAGGCATTCATATTAATAATACTTAATATATTCTAATATGAGCTTGTTGGCTGGACACCAACAGCAGGGCAGGTCAGATGATAGAGTTGCATGGTCAACAGACAAAGAAACAAGAGATATAGAAAAACATGTCAATGAGAAAAGCTTTTGGGAGTTCAGCTAAATGAAAACAGAGACAGGAGGACACAGATAAAATGTTAAAACCAGTTGGCTCAAACGATTCTGTCATTTCAGCTACATCTGTAGTCCCGCTGCCTCGGTGGTCGACATAGTTTTTATGTAAACATATTTTTTGAACCAAGTTTTCAAGGCAAAATGAAAGTGAAACTTAGGAATGCACTATAAGGGCATAAACACTAAAAATAGTGCACTTACAGAGAGCTCTATTTTAGTGTATAAGAGCAGAGAACGCCAAACGCAGTCATGTGTGCTGTTGTTGTGACAGCCGTCTCTCTGTAGTTTTTTGATGGAGCGCGCAGCGCACTTGGAAATGAGATGGCTTTAAAAGAATCCATTAGCATGATCAACGGGTGTGTTTGAGCCTGGAATGAGTCAGTCATGACCAGTCCTTAAAAAACAACTGTTTTTAGTTGTTTAGTTGACTTACAGAAAAAGTCATCACTTCAGCAGATTGGACTTTTCTACTCGTTTTTTCTGGATCAGTCTTGTTTTGTTTCCAGTTATTGTCCTCACTGATGGACACATTTATCTTAAATCTTAAATAAAACTTCTCCATTACTGTAGTGATTTGTATGTCATCTATAACTTAACTTCTTATTAATAGGGCTGCGCCATATAAAACAAAAAAACAACAACAACCAAAAAAAAAAACCCCAAAACATATTGCCATAATTTTTGCAGATATGGTGATATGGGATTCAATTTCAATTTGATTGTTTGTTTTTTTTATTTTATTTTCACACTAAACAGAAAATGTTTCGATGCTTATGGTGCAGAGCAATATAACAAAAAGATGCACCTTCACCAAAAAATGATTTCTAGAGCTGCTGCAGTTTGGATATTTCACTTACTGCAGTTTCAGTTACACTTTTATTTATTGTTCAGCTCTAATTGTGAAGTTTACATTATTTTAGATGCGATACTTCTAATATTCTGTATGTCAGGCCACAGTTTTACTGCTCCAACTATAGAAAGGGAAACAAACAATGTGCCATGACGTGTTCACTGGTCCATAAAGTTGTGGCACACATGACAAACGAAGCTGCAGATGTTTGATGTGGATATTTTGTACCAATCAAGTTATGTTGCAGCAATAAGTAAAAGATTAATGGATCATGTAGAAAAGTTTATTTTATCTACGTCCGTGAGGACTTTGAGGTGAAGATGTCTTAGGCAACACAACATGTTTGATATTCCATGGGAATTAATGTTTTTGTTTTTGTTTTTTGTTTTTTTGTCGTCATGCTCCTCCTTTGGTGTTTTTCTTGAGAGGAGAAATTTGGCTGGCCTTCTGCTGCGTACGTGCGGCACGGTATGAACACAGGTCTCCAATCCTCTGCCTCCTGTTGTCACAGCAGTCGCTGTGCCCACCAGCTTAATCCCCTCAGCTGCGGATGAACGGCTCGACGACTAAGTGGATGGCACCTGACTCTGCAGTTATCGCTTTTCCCCAAGTGTGGCGGCCCGTATCTCACGTTTGCTCCTCTGCACCGTTCCCCCCAACATGGAGATTAAAACTTTGCAGGATGTATGCGTTCTACCCTCTGACACATTTCTTTGTGCTGCAGACGTGTTGAAAAGTTTTTTAAGTTGGCTACACGTTGCAGTATCCAGTCTGAACATCTCCTCTTCTGCCCCGGCTTCATCCGTACGCGAGTTTGGACCACAGCAGTCACTATCAGGATTGTAATAATCCTCGTTGCTCCACTTCTAGTCGTCTCTTTTCCAGTTGCCAGAGCCAGCTGTAGTACCAACGCCCCTCTAAAGTTGCCTGCTTCCTTCCTTCCTCTGGGAACAATAGACATGAATCCCCAACATGACACTGCTCTTGGATGAAAGTTAACGACTTTCCCATCAAGTTGTTGTGCTCACAACCTCTCAGACCTCATACTGGCACCATCGTGGTTGGCTCCGCTTCCCTGACCTGAACAGCGTGAGAAAAGAGGAAACTAGGAAGAACTTAATCCGAGGAAAGTGGATGGGCTGAGTAGACCCGGGCCTGCACCTGGGCCTGGACCTGCGTCAGACAAGATGACCCTTCTAGTTAACCCGAGAGGACAAAGGGAGTCCTGCCAAAGATAACAGTTAATTAGGATTTGATTTGTAAATCAGTGTCTGATTTCAGCTGTCATCGCTGCAACACTTCCACTGTCACAGCCAGGCAGGATGGTGCTTCCAGCACAGCACGCAACGAAAGTGTGAATGAAAAGAGGATTGTCAGTGTGGGGAAGCTTGGAGGGAGAGGAATTTTCCAACGTGACAATGATCCCAGACTCTCAGCAAAAATATGAGTAAGGACCAAAAAAGGGAGAACCACAAGCAGAGAGTCCAACAGTAAATTTTAATAAAATTTCTTAACCGGCCACAAAAGTTCACTATCATGGAGCAGGCTACTGTGGACACTTCCAGCTGGGGCAACTACATATGGGGCTATTGATGTGACTGCACACATTATCAGCCCTTCTCCTGCTGTACTTCAGGCCCTCCAGGAATTCGCGATGTCACGATTGCAAATATCAACGCAAATTCAGCCGCGATAAATGGGCGCCCTCTCAATTTTATCCAATCACCGCAAATTCGACCAATCAGGTTAGTCCGCCCCCCCGACAATGGGTATTAAAGAAAATTACTAGCCAATAAGAAGTTTCAAAACTGGTAGTCCCAACCCAAGTTAGAGTTCCAACATCTCACGGTCACTTCTGGCTCCAAAAATAAATAAATAAGCAGGAAACAACAAAAACACATCGTGGTAACCAGGAATAAACAATTCTGCTGCCTATTCTGTTTCTGGGTACCGTGCATGCTTTCTGATAGTGACGTTAGTTGAACTGACTACTGTAATAACTGGAGATTGAGTCTGTTCGCAGCTCCCCTTAAATTTTATTTGGATTAATTGTTCGGCCCATATTATGAAGTTTGCACTAGATCAGACATAAAACAGTTGAAACTTTTTACTGCTCCATGTTTTCCCATTTGCCCGTTGTGTTGTTGTTGTTGTTTAGCTGGAGCGAAGTGTTAAACTAACAACTGTCTGTTTCTTTTTTGTCATTTTGTCTTTTCATTGACGTGTTGCACCACCTACTATATAAGTGTTTGTTTGTACAGAACCATAGAAGAAGAAAAGAAGACCATGTGATCAACTTTCTTAGTGCTATATTCACCCTCAACAATCTTCCCTGACTTCAGAAACCTGGTTCAAAGGTCGACCTCAGAATCAGTTTTTCTGTTTTAAACCCCTTAACCCTGAAGAGTAATTCATTTTAAAACTCAGCTTCACCTCGATGACGCCGCTTCTCTGTTTTGTTCTCTTCGTTTCTCCGTCACCGGCTCACTTTTCTTCTTTTTCATTACACATGTACATCACGATAATATTTAAAATATATTTGCTGAGGCATTAAAGCGCTCTCAGATGACAGATTTGTGTGCAAGTGCCCTTTCAAGTCCACGGTATCATGCAACTCATTTATTTTCAGCTTTGTCACACACAACTGGTTGTTTGCTCAATTTCCCTGGAGGTTTGTACAGGGTGGCTTTGTGAGTGCGTGTGTCTTTGGAGGTGGGATACGAAGCTTTTGATGTGAGTAGGTCTGTTGTTAATACTGTAGAGAAGTCGTACCTACTTCATTAACAGCCGCAATTTCACACAAGAAGTGAAATGTAGTTTGTCTCTTTTTGTGGAATTTCAATAGTGAATCTAAAATAGTTTTGTAATCGTATATAACACTGAACCATGAAATTAGGTAACATCTGGTTCTAAGTTCACCTGCAGTGCTCGGCATGTCCTTACTGGTTTTGAGTGTGTTTGCGGAGATAAATGCACTAACCTGAGTGTACGCTCTGTCCGATCTGTTCCCCCAGTTGTCCATGTAATACATTTATCATAATATGGATTTTACTTGTCCAAATCTGTCATGTTACACTTTCCACACATGGGAAGTGCCACCGAAGGGCCACACACTAGATCCTTCAAAAGTAACAGGAACAGTGGACACCCACATAGTTGTGTTTATGCTGCTCTGGGTGTTTACATAAGCAGCTGTGTTCACACATGTACCGTCTGTGGGGACGTAAATTTGAACCACACATGGATGCTCCACATCGAACCTCGTGCTCCGCTCACGTTTATCTGGAAGTGGACGATGTAATTTGCATTTGGAAACTGTCGTAGTGTGTTATTCATCCAGCCTGAGGTTATAATCTCTTTTTTTTTTTTTAATGTTTGTCAGCCCGACTGTCTACAGAATGTATTTATGTTTTTTCACGTTGGTAACATACATCAGATTCAGCTGAGACACAGAATCTGTACTGGAAGTTGTTGGTTTTGTAATATTGATGGAATCAAATGAAAAAAAGACTTGAAAAAGACTTTTCAGAAAATGACTGGACTGAAGTGAAATCACTTTGTGGTCTGCATAAAAGATAAATAAAAGAAACACCGGATGCACAGTCCATGTATCCGGTGTTTCTTTTATTTTTTCACACGCTCTACTTCGATGTTTCATTATTGATTTGAATTTTGAATGCCAGAAGCATCTCTGTAACAAACTGAGACACCGCAGACAATTTACATACCGACAAGTCTGACATTTTTCAAAAATCAGAGGATTCACCTAAATATGCAGGTAAAAGGTGGGAAATCAGGCTGATGTTAGCTTTTACAATCACTTTTGTTATATTTCTCAGAATTTTAACACTTTCAGAACATCTAAGTGGCAAACTACCTTGGCCCCGCCTTCGAGTTTAACGTTAGGCTGACGCCATCTTTATTTGGGGAACTGGACAGAGTAATGAGTTGAAGATCCCTAATCATCATCTAAATGGAACATCATTTAAAAAATGAACATCATGTTGTATTGAAGACTGTAAACTAGAGACTGAGACCATAAACTCATCAGAGAGGAGGAGGAGGAGGGACATTTTCCCATAGACTTCAATACAGTCTGACTTGTTTTTATAAAATCCTGATGGTCATTATAGATTGAATAAAGGTTAACCATTGGCTTCACTTTCAGACCCAAAGTCTTTGTCCAGTTTTGTAGCTGGTCTGTGGGCGGGGCTATTCACGAACTGGCCAATCAGAAGAAAGGAGGCGTAAACGATGACCCTAAAAGTGTGAACTGGTGAACTGGTGAACTGAATAACGGGCAGTTTGAGATATCTGACTAAAGCCGAGCTGCTCTGGTGGAGCCCCAGAATATGTATTTAACACATTTGTTAGTGATACACACAGTGTGTAACCCAAACCTGTTTACAAGGGTATTTGGTGTTTCTGTTTCAGCATCACTAGCCTACATTTTCTCTGAACTTTGTGATATTTGGCAAATTTGGCTGCTGCCTCAGAAAAATACTCTCAGATTATGAGTGAAAACTTTACTTGTACATTCATGTTAGGAAAACCTGGTTGTCTTTAGTTTTTCTCAAGTTGTAATTATACACTTCTAAAAGACCTTTTTGTACCCTCCTGAAGTGTGCACTGTTTTTAACCAGCGCTACATCACAACAAAATTTTGGCACCATGACTTATGACTTAATATATTTTGTTTTGTTTTTTTTGTTTGTTTGTTTTTCTAGCTACATATCTTTTCATCTTTACGTGGCATTCTTTCTCTGGTTCTGCTTAACTCTCATCCAAGAGTAACGCTGTGTTTTTCCGCACTGTTCTTGTGAAACCGTAAATCTTTACGACTTTGTCCAAATAAATCAGTGCCGGTGGCAGTTCTTGCTGGCATTGGAGCCACAAGTTAATTTGGGCAACATCTTCCCAGCAGTGGTAATGGTGATAATAAATCGAGTGTATTAAAAGGTGATGAAAGCTCCACATGGCCAGTGAGTGATGAGGTGTCAGTGAAGGGCAACAGTGCGGGTTCTCGGTTCTCACAGGTTCCAACGGAAATCTCACAGGAGCATTTGAGGGAATCTGAAAGGTCACTGCAGACAGTGCACCCCTTCGCTATTCCCACATTTTGTTATGCTGTAACCTCGAGTTAAAACCAGTGACATTCTTTGTCCTGTCAGTAGTCAGGAAAAACTGAAGTATTCAGACATTTTGCTGTGATACTTGAAACACATCGGAGACACAGTGGGGACGACTTCACCTGCTTTCCAGGGAGAAAAAAGAAAAGCTGAAAAAGGTCATGCATTTATCTGAGTCATCACAGGGATCTGTCAAATAACACATAATAAAAACGCATTCGTTCCTAATTGGAATTGGTGGGCTGGACATTGAAAGGTAACTGACCGTCTCCACAAGGTCCAACAGTTTATCATGATACAGATCAGCACAAAAACCCGAGCCAAGAGGTGGAGAGAACTGCTTATGAACGGGGACTGGGGGTCAGTCAGGGCTGAGGGCTTCAGTAAGCAAAGTGTCCCAGAAACTGATGATCATCCTGGTTGATCTTCAGTTTGAGTTTGGAAAAAGCATCTAAAGGTCTCTTAGACTGTAAGAATAAAGATGTCTGCTCTGAAGAAAGGAAAACTGAACTGTTTGATATTATTTCTAATTCAGCATGGACGAAACCAGACACTCATCACCTACCCAATCGTCGTGTAGATCCAAGGTGTGGGCATGTCTTCAGGGGCAGAGAGAAGGAAGCTGGGGAGGGTTGAGGGAACATTGAATGTAAGTAAAGAGATTTCCTCCAAAAACAAAAATGGTCCAGATAATCAGGACCTCAGACGGAGCTGAAGGTCCACCACGGACACGGCAGCGAACCTGAATGATGCAGAAAGGGCTTTAAAAGTAACTAATGTGGATAACTCTGAACTGTGGAGTGACACCCCCCCCCCCCCCCCCCCCCCCCCATGCGACCACTCAGAGCTTCAGAGGATCTACAGAGCAGGAGGGCAGAAAATCCCAAAATCCAGGCCTGCAGTTTTTGCTTTGTCATGATGGGAGTTTATATTGAGTGACTTTTTCGTGAAGCGTCATCACAAGATATGAAAAACGGTTGAAATACTTCCTTTGGGTGCGTTGGCTCGGCGCTTCCAGGGTTTGTTTCATTACACAACCTGGAGCGGCGGGAAGCTCGTTACTCACTGTGCTGCAGTGTTGCTGTGAGGCGTGAGGCGTGCCGCTTGTGTCCAGGCAATTATCATCTTGTCTTCTAACAGTAAATACTTGTTCGCTGAACTCCACCTCACTTACAGTGCGGTGGTAATTACAGGTTGACTTTGCATATCGTTTTGGTGCTAAGTGCCTCTTTGAACTTTCTGGCCCAGTTGAACGATGTCAGTCCCACTGAAAGCACTAGTGATATCATGCGACGCGCTACACGTTTGAACAAGCTTGATAATGAGTGAGCGTTTTGTTTTGGAAGGAAATTACTAAAAAATTAGCTCACATATTCAACTTGTAGCTTACTGAGCAAATAAGATGTTTGAGGCGGCGACCTATGAGTTCACAAATTCAGTTGAGTTTGATGATGGACAAAAAGACGATCCAATGGCATCGCTGTGTGTTTCCAGAGCTTGATCCAGGTTGAACAGTTTGGTCCCAGAGTCTCTTTAGAGGCCCGACAGTAACAGAAGAACCAGAAGTGTGAAAAACAGCAAAACAGATCTGAATTTCTACTGTCTACAGGCAGTGAAAATGAAATGGATCCAAATCCAATCATAAAATTTCTTTAAAGATGAACAGTGAACGGCTCACAACAAGAAGGTCCCGGGTTCAAACTCCATTTTTATCAATGTTGTTATCAGCCTTTTTGGAGTTAATTGGTTTTTGTTGATTTGTCATCTGTACATCTGTATGTTTTCAGCTGACTGTATGAAATTGTCTATTCTGTTGGCTTTTGTATTGTTACTTTTGTTGGCCGTCACAATCAAAGCATTTCACTCTTGTGTTTGACTCTCTTTTTCACATTATTGGTGGTTTTTTGAAAATGAAAGTTTGTGTACATGAAAAAGACCAACAAGGGATCCGAAACTCTCTGGCCAACACATCAGTTTCATAGCTTGTGCTGAATATTTGGAAATTTGGAATTGCCCCGTTTAAATAAATTCAAAAAAGAACTTGATGTTTTCAGGTGTGTGAACTGACTTCATGGTATCTTCAGTGTAACACAATGCAAAGTCATGAGATGGATTTGGTCGAGTGATTTTTAGCACACAGCACTCGCCCATTAAAAAGCAGCAGTGACGGAGCAGCTGCAGCCTGCTGTGGTGTTATCCTGGTGATTTTCTGTCCATTAGGACATTCGTCTTGGCTGTCCTGTGCACAAAACAGTGACTGATGAAATCAGATTTAGCAACTGGAGGGCATCCAAGCTGAGTGAGAGATGAATTAGAGCAGCCTCTGTTCCAAGGACGAGGCCGACTCATATATTTCCCAAAGTGAAGTGGCACGTCTTACCTGGACCTTTTGCATCTTTCTGCCTGTGTTGTAGTTTTTAAATTCACAAATTGTCAAGTTTCTTTGAGAGCAGAAATAACAATGAAAGAAGAAATGTGTAAGAAGAGGGGACAGAAATATGCTCTTATGATAAACCACAAGTTGATGATAAACAATTAGTAATACATGAAGGAAAGGCATGAAAATATAAATACAGTAAAAGAAAAAAAAAATAAGCAGCTGTTTTATTGGGAGTCAAGTGTTTGACAAGTGTGAAGCACATAATGAAGAGCAGGAGTCCAAATTTCAGTCTCACCTTTTTCTTAAGTTCCCCCATTAGGTGTGACAGGAAGCTGGCAGGGTGGCTCTCTGGGCGTTACATCTGTTTCCCAGGCAGCCACTCAACAAAACATGGCCTCGCACACCAACATCACCATTCTCACCAACCAGAATTACAGGAGCGAGAGTGTCGGCTATCTCAGTGAGACATGCTTCGCTCAAGGCTACGTCTCTCTTTTTTCTGCCCTCTCGTCTCTCTCCTCCTTCCATTACTCAGCAGCAAGAGGCAAAAAAAAAAGGTGTGACTGAGTGCTCATCACAAACCTCCCCCCCGCTTTCCTCCCCGAAGAAAAGCAGCTGTCCAGGCATGAAAGTGCAGCAGGTTAATGAGACACAGTTAACACCCGAAAGGACAATCTGGAACGGAGACGGAGGAGGCTGAAGAGAAACCAACAGGAAATCTTTGATCCATCACTTTAAAAATGATAACAACGCTGGCTGTTTACAGTGTGACACCAAGAGTTAATTTCCTGATGGTCAATAATGTTTCTCTTCAGTAACAAGCTTTAAGAAGCCCAAATATAAAGTTAGTGCTGTCCAGGTCTAAACGCATTCAGATAGCCAGAATCGATCTTCACACAAAGTATCTCATTTTAATTAACCAGACTGACAACTAGTAATGCTGGAATTACAAAACTGTAGCCACAGGTGTTAATTTAACAGTCTTTAAGGCCAAGTCTGCTCTTCATATGGTGTGATCACCTCAAGGCATCTGTCTGCTCTTATTTTGGGAGAAATCTGAGTTGAGTAATTGAAGCTCTTCCACTTAGGAACCATCAGTTTAGCTGCAGATGGATGCCAACAAGGGTTTCAGCTCTCGGATGAACTGTTTGTCCTTAAATGAACCCTGTGGTGGTTTTTGCTGCTTTGCTTACCTCATACAACCAAGAATGTACATGCACATGGATGGAGCCACAAAGAGTTCTGCTCAAGACTCCAGAGTTAATATTTAAATGTTGTTGTTTCTGATATTTTTCACATTGGATAAGGTTGACGTCAGCTGCTGTCTCTGTAAAGCTCTGATTTACATTAACAACCTGGAACTAAATATGTTTAAATTTAGCAATAGTTAACCACAAAATTGTCAAATGACTCCACGAAGCCAGCATTTGTTTGATGTTGCCTTGATGCACTTCTGTGTTTAAGCCTAATGTGGTCTCTGATTCTAAATCAGGTCCAGAATTTATATAAATGCAGTGAAGGTCTCAAAGGTCTCAAAGGTCTCAGTCCGCAGTCTGGATTCAGAATCTAAGCCTTAAAACCAGCCGTCAGGCTGCTCTGAAAGTTTGACCTGAAATCTGCTGTAGTTCAATCTTCAATATCAACCCTTCAGGAATTTGACTTTTTCCTGGAGACAACTGCCAAAATCCTCGTGTATGGTTGCGAGCACAGTGGGAATGTTTCAACCAACAACGTCTTTTGGTGATCTCTTCTGATTTACCAAAGTCTATGTCTCATATCATTCATAGCTACAAAGGAACTAAACAAGTTGGAGTTCTCAGCAGCCAGTTTAATCCATCATTGAGCCCGGAGACTCCGACTGTGGCAACTTCATTTCTGAGTAATTTTCAGTTTGATGGATCACTAAGCAACAGGAACAACAAAAATGGTAATAGTCTAAAAGAGACACTTGACTTTTTTTGACGAAGATGTTGAATACTGTAGTTGTGCCCACCAGGTGTGTCACCCAGGTGGTGTTACAGACACACACAAAAGCCTAATGCAGAAGTAATTGTGTCCACCCCCACCTTGTCTGTCATCCAAGCCTTTCAAGCCGGGGGTGTTTTCCTCATTGTGCACATTCTCACACATTTACACACCGATGCACTCACGTTTCGTTGGAAAAACTGCTCAGCCTAAAGGCTTTGTGGTTGCTTAGCTGCCCACCTACTCACCTGTACCCGCCCATCTTCACCTGTTAGATGCTTAAGACCAAAATAGAATTGAAAGTAATTGCACTATCAACAGATAGTGTACGTGCCGTCTCGAGTGGTTGTTCGTACTTGTAGAAACGTCACCAGAGGCGGTTCAGCGAGGCTTGATTGTATTTGGAAGTTTCAATCTATCACGGTGCCCACTCACTTAGGACACACTAGGAAAAGCGGCTTGCGTGGGTAATTCCTTGGCTTCTGCAACAGTATCCGGCCCAGGATCTTGCCCAAGCTTGATTTGCTGTGATCATCTTTCTCAATCTCAATTTCAACTTTCCCACTCACTAGCTGAATAAGGCTCAGTGCGTCCCGGTGGAATAGTGGATAAGGGGTGTACCACATTGGGCATATTGAGCCCCCGGCTGCAGGTCCCTGGTACAAATCCCAGACCCCTTTATGCAGTAAAGGGGGTCCCACTCTGCCCCTAGCAAATGAGGGCATGAACACTGCCCAAAAAAACCTTTAAAAGATAATTAACTAAAGCTTCAACATGGAAAAGAAGCACAATTAAATAACAGTAACAACTGGGTTTACTGAGACAAAGTTCGATTACGCAACAGAACCGCAGACATGAATGTTTGGCTGCTGTCAACACAAAACTAACAATAATCTTCTCAGTTCCCACATTGAAAGAGTGTGAGGGGACGTGGTTTGAGATCTCAAATCTCAAATCCCTTTATTGTTACTCTGAAGAAACAATGAAATTCTGCCTTTAAAAGCAGCTGCAACCCTGAAATTATAAAATTTATTTTTGTCGGTAATGTCAGGAGGGAGAGAGGAATTTCAAACTCTGCAACATGCAAGTTGTGCAGAAAAACAGAAGTTCAGGATGGAGTGGAAGCCCAGCAGTTTGATTGTTGATCATTTACTGTTCAGTACCGGCAGTGTGTCACGATCACTAGTGGAGGGGTGAATGAGCAACGACTCGGCTTATGAACATATTTGTGTTTATGGCGTCTCTTCTTTTATTGTTGTTAACATCTGGACACGTTAACCACCATCGCTCCGTTTATGACCTTCCTCAGCTCCTGGAGTACGTTGGCAAAGGAAAGAGCATCATGGACGTTGGTTTGGCTCAGGCCCGCCAGCCGCTCACCACCCGCTGCCACTACTATGAGGTGGAGATCGTCGATGCTGGGGAGAAATGCTACATCGCTCTGGGGCTGGCACGAAGGGTGAGCTTTCTCTGGAAATAATAAAACTGTTGACAACTTTTCACACACACACTCAGCCCAGGGTGTCTCTGACCTGATATCCGGGTCATACCTTGGGGGGAAATTTCTTCTTTGACTCAAGGATGCACCCTGTGGTTCTGCTGCTCAGAAGGAACAAAATGAGAGACATTTCTGTCCATAACTCAACAATTAATTCACTATTAATGACTGACTTCAACACATTAAACATCAAATGAAGTGATGACATTTACATCTAAATGATCAAAGGTCCATGTCACTGTGGCATCAATATGTTCCCCAGAGACCCTGGGGGGTCGTAACCATATTTCCTCCAACTTGACTGAGCTGGCAGAGACTTTCAACCACAAGGCGGTAATTGTAGTTTTTCATTTGGCTCCTTCCCCCGTTTTTCCACACTGTCATATATTATGCAGCCTAACTCGATGAGCCCAGGGGATGTTGAGAGCATATATAACCCCTCCCACCACCACTGATGGTTAATTCCTATACTCTGGTCTCCACAGTTTGACAAGTGGTTGAGCTAACAGCATACGAATGATGAAAAAGCTGAATTTGGAATAAGAAGCTCCTTTTAAAGGTGCCCCCCCCCCCATGATCAGCTTCATCAATAGGCCATTGGAGGGAACACAGACTGTGTGACACAGTCTTTAGCAGCAAACAGCTGTAGTGTCATAAGCTTTATTTTCTCTCCCATTAGCCAGCAGCTTAGCCGCTGTCTTCGGATCTAATGGCCTGCTTTGGGTACATGAAACACTTCCAAGAGGAAAATACAATTTGAGAAATTTTAACACCTCTCATTTGAGCCCTCATTTCTTTTTCCAAAGAATGCACATAAGGTTCCCATTTCTGCATTAGCGCTGCAGCTCTGCGAGTGACTATTAGCATGTTGACCCGCTTTGAAGAGCAAAACAAACAAACCTGTAGATGTTTGAGCACTGACTAAGAATGATACACACCAGGGGGTGAAACACGGGTTAATATTTCAGTGCTCGGCTCTCAGGAGGCTCAGTATAAGCAGCCGTTTAGGCTTTTGGTTGATTTCAATCCTCCTTACTAAGCTTTTAAATATGAGGTTAAACTTGTCTGATTGATGGACTCTCTTATAAAACCTATTTGCGTTACCATTTCAGCTAATATTATTCTTCTGACTGTGCAGCTCTGTCTTCAGCAGCACAGGTTGGTGATTTGTGAGTTTTATTCACCCTCTAAGTTTTGCCTCGAACGGGTTATTAATGTGAAATATTAGTTGCTGCCAAAGCCAAGGCCTGTGGAGAGCTGCCAACACTGTCTATTCCAGGGTCAGAACTCTGCTCCTTTTAATAACAAAATAAATGATGAAACTTGTACAACATCTTTCAAGGTCCTGCAGGCAATTTATATAAAACAGGAACCGAGGGATGCACAGGTCAGAACGACAGGAAGACAAAGAGAGCTAAAGAAGCAGATGCAGAGAGGACTGGCCTTCACAACCTACAGATTTCCATCCACCTATGGAATTTTACAGTACTGGTAACTCAATAAAAGCTCAACATGCTTTCTGTGGATAGATTAATCGATGCCTACAGTAAGACATGGAGTCTCAGTAAGGCTGGCAGTCTTACCATTTTCACAGATGTCTTATTTGCCAACCTTCCCTCCTCTGAAGTGAACTGTTCTGACTCTATTTTTCAAAACAGGAGAAAACAGTTCTTTGAAATATCTGTGGAAACAGCCTCTAAAATTTAGTCCTCAGAGCAACTGACATCTGACAGCCACAGTTGCTAAAAAAAAGCTGCTCCCAATTTTCTTAGGCTACTACTGAAGAGTGCGTTTTATTGTTGATACAACAAGCCCACATTGTGTTGCCTAAGTACAGTTATATCCTCTGCATCCTCTTCACAACGGCCGACACTTAGACGCACCGCCGTGCTGTTACGACTTTATGTTTGATGACCGATCGTCCTTGACTAATGCTCCTCGGTCTGCACCATCTACTGGAGCCCAATCTTTCAGCCCTCATCGGCCGCTGTGTTCCTCCTGCAAATGTCGCCTGGCGTTGTCTCCCTGCAGACGAGGCGGACTCAGTCAAGCCCGTTCTGATCTGTTGATCCAATGATGGAACCAACTCATGAATCCGATCAGAGCTGCAGCGTCCATGTCTATCTTGAAAAAGATCTTGGAAGCTCATCTCTATCAGGCTCCTCCTCTCTTGAAACCCAAACATGTCTAACTGGCACTTAGTACGCACTTCTGTTGCACTTTCCTTTATAATCCCTTGCACTTATCCGATGGATGTAATACTTAGACCGAGCTGAGGCTTTACTGAGAATCGCTTGGGGATAAAAGTGTCTGCCAAGTGAGTAAATGTAAAAGTGCTTTTTGTTCAAGTCATATTGAGCCTTTGGCAGCTCACAGATTTTGAGTTCATACAACCTTTTCCAAACACAAAGTCGTGTAGATTAGGTAAGAGCAGATGACCAGACTGTCAGAATGCACAATGCCGGGCAGATCAGCCGTTCACCTGATGACTCCAGTCAGAGCTCCAAAACAAATCTGTCCAAACCTGAAACGGGTCATGCTAATGGCTAACAACCAGCTGTGCGGGTTTTAAAATCAGTGTACACACACAAACAACACTTTACAATGTCGCCTGAAGTGTACAAATATTATCAATAATAAACAAAAAGACTGTAATAGTATCATTCAAAAAACAAAGAGTGTCCTGATGTTAGTCACACATGACATTTACAGGCTCTGAATAGAAATACACCCCCCCTGCTGGAAAAAAAACAATAACACAGACTGCAAATGACTCAAATAAACAGCATCATAACTCATAATAATAATAATATAAAAAAATATTTTTCCTCTCTGTCTTGGATAAAGAAAAAATAACTCTGAACTACATAGAACATTACAGAATTTAACATTATGTCCATATAAATAATTATGGAGATTCTGTATGAGATAGTTTTCATAAAGACACATTTACAGATGTTACAGATACAACACAAAGAGTACCGTTCCCCCACAGTCACTAAAAGTACTGCGGTTGTGAGTTGGTGCCAAAACCTCCCCTGAAGAAGAGGAATGTAAAAGACCTGTCAAACAAAAATGGGTTTTAAATTCAAATCCTTTAAATCACATTATACACCCCAAATAAAATTTCTTTTGTGAATCCTATTCAAACAAAACAACACGAAGATCCTGCGACGGACCTGAACAGAACGAGAACGTTCCCTCAGTTAAACACACACTGACGTTGCTCCCACGGGTGAGAAAGAACCTGAGTGGTGATAACTCCGGTCCCATTACCTCCTCAGAGTTCCCCTGTCATTTCTTTTTGCTCCACTACATTTCTCTCTGCATCTGGGTTTCATTATAAAGATATTACACTTAAGTCCAGGAGAGGTGATAAAGCAGCTAATTGAAGGGCTCGGATAATGACTGTTTACTCAACAGCAGTCACTAGTTTGCCTGCTGCTCTTTTTCACGTAGCATCCCGTGTTAGGAGAGCAGGCCTGAATATAAACATGAATCCCCTCATTAATACGCAGCAGACTGCCAGATCTTTCCTTTGTCTTTCTGTTTAACCTGGTTCCAGACTGCAGGATCAACTTTGCATACTTTTCGTTACTTTGCAAAGTAAACTTCTGCAACTTCTTTCCTGAAGCCGACTCTCTTCCCATCCGAACCTTCGCAGCAGGTCATCTGGCGTTCACATGTCACATGTCAGTGCCGCAAAGACTTACAAATAAATAACATTCATTCATTCATCCATCTTCTTCCTCTGATCTGTTTCCGGGCCACAGGGGGTTCTGGAGGGCGGGGTCACCCTGGACAGGTGTCCAGTCCATCACAGAGACAGACAGAGACCAACAACCACTCAGACCTACGGACAGTTTAGAGTCACCAATGAACCCAAACATGTCGTCTTTGGAGACTCCACACAGAAAGGGAATCGAACCCAGGACCTTCTTGTTGTGGGGAAACAGAGCTAACCACTGTGACACCGTGCTGCCCTTAACAAACAAGAAAATAACATGAAGTGATATAAAAATCAGAAATGATAAAGAAAATGGCTCTTATAGTGTTTTAAGATGCAGTCCATTATCATCTATCTAATGATACAGTACTACTGGTTGTAAAAAGAAGTAGATTGTGTTGAATTCTATGGGAAAATGTCCATCTTCCTTCCTGGTGAGTTTACGGTCTTGGTCTCTAGTTTCAAGTCTTCAGTACAACATGATGTTCATAAATAAAACATAGACCATAAAACAGGGGATGGATTAGGGGGCGGGGCTACTACGTGATTGACAGACTGTACTAGAAATGTTTCTGGGTCACTGGGTCATCGCAGTGAGACAGATGCTGTGACTTGAGTTATTTAGTTCAGATGTTAATTCACCCCTCAGGATGAAATTAAATCATTTTAGTGATCTGCAGAGTTTCCTGCTCCTCACTTCTATACTTCTTCACTACGCTGATTTATGGCTGAATACATGACAAAATAATGACATCTCCATCAGCCACAGCTGTGCTTTGTGTTTATGACCAGTTCCTATCTTAGCGTGCTGCCATGTTAGCAGGAAGGACCTTTTTGTCTGATTTCACTGCACTTTGTTGTAACTCTGTTTCCAAAGATGTCAAATCAAGTGAAAGTCAGAGGTTTCGAAAAATAAAAAGGTGGAAGTAAATCTTTGAATCCCCCGAGATACTGTTGCCAGTTTCCTGCCCAACAAGGAAGTTGGTGGAATTTGAGCTATGTGATAAGTTTCTGTAAGGTGAATGTGTTGTTTTTTATGTTGGTAATCTCAGATCTGTTTTGACCCTGCCACAGTTCCTAGACCTGTCGTGACCTCTCGCTTTCCCTCTAATTCCTCTGAAGATAACGGTCTTCATGAATGTACAGCATGCATACGCTTGGTAGCACAGTTGTTTTTCATCCGGTACACACAGCGGTTGCTATGCTGTGGGACAAAGAGAGATCTAACCTTAGTTATGGGCTGGAATGGTGTGGGGGTTAGGGGAGGGGGGTGTTAGTGCAAGATAGAAAGTTGGGAGGTAGAAAAATCAAGGGAAGCTATTCAGAATATGAAAAACACACGGGGGTGGGGGGGGGGGGGGAGAAAAAAGCAGGAAAACCCTCATGTCCTGAAAAACAAACCCTAAAATCGTACAAAAAAGAAAAAGACCGTAACCCTGTGGGAAGGAAGGGAAGCGAAGGAGCAGGTAAGGGGAGAAAGATGGATGGATGAGTGTCATCGTTGTGGAGGGGGGGGGGAGACCTGATGAGGTCCAGGATCTGAGTCTAACAGATGGTTTTCTTAGGTCAGCGCTGACCTCATCCTCTCTGATTTGCCCACGCTCTGTTCTGTTTGTGCACATAAACAAAGTCATAAAGTCAGCGCACACTAACTTACACAAAAACAAGGAATGAAACCGCTCGGGAGGCTGGAATTGCAGCGTTTCCTCTGTCCTCATATGCCCCAGGACCAGGACCGGGTCCTGGGAACAGCCTTCTTCCTCTTCCTCCTTTGATTCAGCAGACCTACTGACCATTTTTCACGGCTGCTGCTGTGAACCTTTTTATTCTAACAGGGTCAGTTTAGTGTAAAACAAAAGAACAGTCACTGTGCCAAGGCCTCTGATCTGGAAGCTGCACCACCAGCACAACAACAACGTTCATTCAACACTGATGTAAAAACACAAACAGTTTTCTCTTCTCAGCCTTTCGTGGTGTTTTTGTCATACATGACTTTATATCTGACTGTTTATAGAATGACACATTTTCAGTAATTTTAAATATTGACACTGATTGATCGTCAAATATTAAAATTCACTGTACGTTTACTTACGTGGCAGAAGCAACTTACAAAAGTGAGGGACGAGGCTGAAGCTCCGGTTCAATAGGAAACCTTGGCTTAAGTACTGAATGCTACATCTGTTTAGTAAGTGCAAGGAGACATTTGTAGTGTTGAGATCTTTGTTTTGTTACAGCCTGACTCCAGAACATATTAATCCCAGAAACAGGAACTCAATGTCTAAAACGTGTAGAATTTAGATTATGGATTATGGAAATCCGAATCAGGAATACTCTGTTCATCCCCGGGGACATTTGGTATTAAATAATGGCTCGGGAATCATCAGGTGAGCAGGAGAGGAATGTTCAGGACCGGCTGCCTTTACTTAATTTTAATCTTTTTAAACTGAACTCTTTTCACTGAATTAGTACCTTACATTAAATATAATTAGCAGTAAAACATATAAGAATGACTGAAAATCTCAACTATTGACTCGCTTTCACTATAAGATAGACACACTGCATACGTTTGCACATTTATGGTGTTTAATAACCTTAAATGAGCAGAAAGGTAGTAAGAGACGAACACAGAGAAGGGCCAACCCCCAGACATTACCAATAGATCATCAACAATTAAAGGACTTACACGAGGATGTGCAGCATTTGTCCTTCAGTTAATCTCTATAATGTGATCCCAAAAAACCCCCGAAATCTCAGATGCCTCTGAAAAAAAGTAAATTGATCCTTCAAATAAATTTTCCATTCCAATTTCTTTCTTTCTTTCATATCCATGTGATGGTGCGGTTAGAGGAGTGGTAAAGTCAGCCAGAGTCTGAAACTGTTTCAACACCGTCTGATGGATTGCAGTGAAATTTAGATTTTCAAGGTCTTGAGATGCTGAATTGATGATGATTGCGCTGATCCCAGGACATTTTCTGTGGATTTTTGGTTTTGGTTGAAATATCTAAAAAAAAATATCAGATGGGTTGTTATGAAATTGGTACAGACATTCAGAGTTGGGTCGTGTTCTTCCTTCTATCCCGACTCGCTCTCGGGCCAAAATTTCAATTTGTCCTCGCTGGTGGACAAACTGTGTAGCTCAGAGATGTGTTGGCACTCCTCGACAGCAGCTCTTTATTACCCAGTAAAGAGTTGGAAGAGAGCAGGTGGTCTGAAATATCTACAATGAGCTGATACTGACTGATATACTGACTCTGCAGATCTTATCAGGCCGGCGCTAATGCTGCCTTTGGCTCCACAGAGTTCCTCACAGCGATGTAAAAGGTTGTCCTTATTTTGATTTGAATCTGCTCTTTCCTAAAATGTCAATAACATTCTGCCACCTGGTCATAACACACGTGATAATCATCATTTATAAGTGTTCCGGTTCGTTACAGTCCACAGTCAGTTCTTTGGACGTTGGGAAGCTCTGCTCTTCTCATTTCCATCAGCTCAATGTTCCTACGAGTTAAAAACAGATCATTCCTGGCTCACTTGTGTAAAAATGAAGATGTGTAGCTTTAGGGAATATTTCTTGTTTTAGGGGACACATTTGAAATCAGGAGTACGCTTCAGTAACAGCACAAACTTGGTGCTGTGTCAGTTTTATCTGTTAGAACGGAGAAAGCAGTTGCACCAATAAAAAGTGGTGGACATGCCCGAACACATGCACACAGATGGGCTGTTGTTTTCTCTCTCCGTTCAGATTATCAGCTAGTGTCAGACGGTTGCTGTTATCGTGTGGGGAGCTCCAGGTTTTAGCCCGATGACACGAGGTTATACAAACAGACCTGCATTAGATCCCCACACAGTTTCTGCCCAGCCCGTATAGGTGAGGCGGCTGTGTGGGCACGTACAGACCGAAACGCACCACTTTCCTTCCTTCTTACAAACTGTACCTTCGGCACACACACACACGCCCATACACTCACATCCACGATAATTCGTGGCTTAAGTGATATTTTTAGATAGCTCTGTGATATGTCAGTTTCATAGGCGCAGCAGATGATGGATATCTGCCTCCACATGGCTTTCCTCGCGGCCCGCACCTTTCTGCTCGGTATTCTTTCAGACATGTTTACTCTGCCATAGTGTGGAAATGCAGGCTGCTCTGATGACACTGCTGTAGCAGCTGCACATCTAATATTTCAGGCCTTTGCTACGCCATGCTGTGGACTCAGTGCCAGTGTTTATTGTTCTTAGAGGCAGCTTGCATTTCACTCATGGCTTCTGCAGGCCAGCGGGGGTATAGGCTGTGTTTGGAGAGCGCTGAGTTCTCAGTGTATAATGTCTAAATGTATTCCATCATATCTTGATAGAGAGGTTGTAGATGTGACTTTGTGTGATTGAAAAATGTAAATCACAGCAGCTGTTGCAATTCCAAAACCACAATAAGTTGGATTGATGAGATAAGCTGTTCCAAGTCCCACAAACAAATCTTACTGCCGTCTTGTTTTCTCATTGTCAGATTGTAATTTTTTTCTATTTAGACACACATATTTAATCCACTAACCCCCTCGCAGTGTGTATTCTTCCACATGGGTTGCTATTACACAACAATCCGGGTTTCCCCGTATAACTTTGAGGCACAGAAGACAGAACTGTGCTGTTTGTTGCCTGTTAGCTTTTCACTGACTTCCATTACAACACTAATCTGACGGATACATACATGGTGTTGTGGCGGAGACTGAAGCTAAATCTACATGTTTAAGATAATTGTTTCCAAGCCTGTGAGCATCAAAGGTATCGCGAGTAGGCCCACATCATAAAAACAGTACAATTCTGGTTAAACTACGTAATCATGGAAAAAGAAAACTTGCCACGCTTAAAGTTGGTATCATAAAAATAAAAAGGAATAATTTGACCTTCATATTGTTACTGTGTTGGATGTGGGCAGCTGAAATTTGGGGGATTTTGCTCCACGTGTTGCAAAATGTGGTGAAAAAATGTTTTAGAAAAATAATCCTGCAGTGATCTATGAAGAAGAAACCAACATGAAGAGACATGATAACATTCATGTTGAAGTGGAGAGCCGCTTTGATTCAGAATTGAAATATGTTTAAGTGGAAAATGTTATTTTGTTCTGACACAGTTTTGGCTGTTGAGCTTCATTTTTTACTGTCACATGTTTTCATTGTTAATATTATGGGAGCAGAAAAGGCCGATACAAAACTTAAAATATATTTGAGAAGAGACAAAAGAAAAGTTAAGGGAACAACTGACCTGCTGACCTGCTGGTGGTGCTGAGCTCTGCTAAAAGTCTGAATGATGATTTAAAATTACTCAGCAGTGTCAGCCCGCCGTGTCGTCATCCATCGATTCGTTCTGGAGCCTCCAGTCTGTAAATTGGCCATCGCCCTCTCGTTTGTTTTAACTTGAACAAAACCGTATTGGAGAAGGTGAAGCTGAGGAGGAGGGAGGGCTGGATCCTGATTGGGTCTTAAAGTCTGTCAATCACACAGTAGCCACACCCCTAATCCAACCTCTGCTTTATGGTCCATTTTACTCTGAATCGGTGCGTCATTTAGAAAAATGAACAACGTGTTCTAATGAAGACTTGAAAGGAGTGGGAAGGAGGGCTATTTTCCCATAGACTTCAATACAATCTGACTTCTTTTCCAACCAGTGGAGTCGCCCCCTGACGGTTTAAGGCTCTTCATTTTGGCCGAACAGTCACATTTATAATATATACATATACACATGTGGACCGAAGAGTTGACCCAGTTCACTAAATTAGAGATCAGATGGAAAATCAAAACTTACCACATTCGTGTAAAGCTGCATTTTCAGTTTGTCGACTTGGAGGTCCTGCTTCAGTTTTTCTCACTAACATGTTTATTTGATGGATGGAACACACTGAGTAGATGTTTGAGTTGGAGATGATGGACACCGTCACCAAGAAGACAGCTATGAAAACATGCATTTAATAGTTGATCCGTTTGTCAGACACGAGTCTGCGCTTCACATTAAAGCGCCATAAATCCATCCCTTATTTGTTTAGCCGTTCCCAATGTTGTCTTATTTCAGAGTGTTCCTCCAAATCTCTGATCGGATCCGAATCCATAGATCATCAATCAGCGACCGAACGCCCAGACGCTCGTCTTCTTCTGGTGGAGATGAAGCCGCCGTGCCAGTCAGCACGAGGAATCCTCCGGCTTGTGGTTGAGACGATGGGGGAAGAGGAGCAGACTTGGCGGATCAAGGGGGTTTGGGGCTTGGAGCAGGACCTGCATTCCTCCGTGTCTCTCTGTCTTCCTCTGCTGATGTCTCACTCTGTCCTTCTCCTGCTCCCTTTTCCCCCCATCAATCTCCATTTCCTGCTCCTCAGTCCCCAGCGGGGTTGTCAGACATGATTGCTGATGTTTCCCTGATGTCCTGGCCCGGCCGAGACGCTCGCAGCCGTGTCCCTATTACTCATTTCTCTTCGCCACACAGGTGCTGATAGGAGTCAGCTTCACTTTGCTCATGGGCAACTTAAAGCCTCTTGAATTTCTGTATGAAATGCATTTTCAAGAGAGAAATGAAAATGAAAAGAATCCGTGGCCCCTTTAACACCAGATGAGGAGAAATGCAACGCAGACAGTTTACCTGCCGGAGAGAAAGTGAACAAAAAACCATTTTGAAGACATTTTGAGTCATCTGGGGAGACGAAAGATGAGCATAATGTCATTACCTCCTCCTCGTCCTTCCTCTCCTGTTCAGTATTATGTTTCTACAGTAATGGAGGCCGAGAAGACAGATAAAAATCTCTGGTAATTACCTCTGAGTCATGCTCCGATCTAATCCGAGAGTTGGCCCACTGGTTATTTCTGTTGGCATCGTGGAACCTGGAGAAAGACGTACATGCTGTAGATGCAGACAGATGAAGCGAGACAAACGCTTCGTCAGCTCTGAGAGAAGTAGCAAGCACTGACAGATATCCAAGACGGAGGCAAAAACGGAAAGAGATCCTCGCAGTCGTCGAGATCAGAGGCCCGATCACCGGTCATCAGAAGACCTTCTGCTCCACTGACGTCCTCCGGCAGGCTGATTAGTCGGATGAAAAAGTGTTTCGTTATCTCTGTCTGCCTGCAGCTCACCTGGTAACATCAGTTCTAACGCAGAGACCTCCGTTTGGATCCGTTTGGCCCTAAAAAATTGATAAAAGCTTATTTAATTGTCCGTGTTTCCCTTCCTCTGATCTCTACATACAAAGACACATGATGACCCTTCAGTCTGATTGGCTAAAAGTCACACCACGTATATACGAGGAAGTGAGCTCCCGTCAGTGGAGATCCACAGCCAACAGTCCCTCTTATCTGACGACCGCTGTGGCTCGCTGTAGACGGATGTTGATGTTCCCGTCTGGGCTGGAATCACATGAGAAAGAAGCAAAAACAGGAAACAGAAAATTCTGTAAAAGGAAAAATTAAATATGATGCTGAAGGATTCGGAGCCTTTGCACTGAGGAAGGTGCAGAGCGGTCTGGAGCAGGTTTTCAGTAAAGCTGCTGCGTGTTAGAGCTATTTGAAGGCAACTGGACATTTCAGCGACGGTTTCTAGAAAACCAATATGGCGACAGCCAGTGTCCACAGTGGGGTGAGACTCTAAGCCACCTAAACGTTACTGTAGTCCTTCCAGACCTTCGCCTCTCTGCCACACAGAGGAGCCATCTGTAGTTGTTGGGTCAGAACTGTCCCTGTCACATATTTAAACTCGATGATGTACCTTTGTCACCTGAGTTTATCTTTGTGTCTGCAGGACTACCCCAGGAACAGACACCCTGGATGGAGCAGGGGCTCCATGGCCTACCATGCAGGTGAGAGTTCAACCCTGTTCCCCTATTCAGTCTTTTTGTTGTTGTTGTGTTGCTTCCTTTGTGTTTGTGGAGTTCTCCCTGTGGTCTTCAGTGAGTCACGTGAATCGGATACACTTCCTCCTAAGCATCTACCTGCTCTTTAGATGTAAACATCACAGGGCACCGTCTCTGCTGGATGTTAAGGTGCTGAGCACAAACAGAGATGAAGGACGTAGATGAAAAACACAGAGACGGTGACGGCATCAGAAAGAGGAGGAGGATCCATCTCCATCTCTCTGTGATCTAAATACCTCTAAGTGATGAACCAAGAAGATGGAAGTTTAGTCAAAGTTATCTTTATCTTCCTGTGCTTGGTCTTGGTTGTTTGTGACCACAGGACTGTGAGTGTTATCTGCACAGGCATCTGCACAGCCCCCCCCCTCCCCCCCGAGCCCCCATCTCAGGCCTCAGCGTCCTTCGCTATCAGTGCTAAGAGATTAGCTATCAAACGCTGCTGCCGTGATATGAGAGCAGCGGCAGCTACAGTCGGTAGGTGGTTGTTATTTCCTTTTGCAGCTCACTCTTTCTCTAACAAAGGCCTGTCACAGCCCACATCTTGTTAGTCCTTATCTGAGCTCGCTCATCGTCAGTTTCTCTCGTAGAGGATGTCAGCTTCTTCGACTGAATCATTCACATGCCACAAATTCCACTTTCTGTCGAGGTTTTTCCACCAGGAAATGTGTACCATTTTATTTTTAGAGGACAGTTTATATGCTTTCTTCCAGTTCAGCTTTAAATCAGCTGTCAAAACACATTTTCTTGTTCACTCCGCACATTCCACTCATGTTTGGAGCCGTTTATAGTCCTAAATCCCCGTATCCTTTTGCAGATTCCGTTTCTACATGAGACACACTAATAATAATAACAGTTGATGCTGGATGTCCTGCCGAGGTCTGAGGATGATCCCTCCGAGCTGAGTGACGGACAGGAGGCTCAGCCTTGCCAGTCCCAGAGATGTAGCGCTGCGGTTTGCCTGGTTTGGCCGCCGTGCTTTGGACACCACAGAAATGTGCGCGCCCAGCACAACTCCCATTAATCTTATTTGTTAGAGACTAAAGTGATGTTTGTGGTTTTCCACGCTGTGTGTATGAGGTTTGCCTTCCCATGCTCGGGTTAAAGTGCAGCGTCTGATCCAGCTACTTAAAATCAACAGCCGGAGGCCTCGTCTTCACGTCTCCCCGTACGAGTCCAACAGTTCCTCTGAACAGCTGAGGAGCCTCAGGAATTTCACGCAGATGATCTTTGGCAGGATGACAAAACCTTAATGTACACACGGTGTTATATACAGCAGGTCGCTTTGAGAAGGAAAGACTTCTGCTTTGTTACCTTGGTTTTCCTGCACGCTGTGAGCCAAGAATGCTTTTTCTATGTCACCTGGTACGTCTGTTTATTAACATTCATGGTCGGTTTTTGTGTTTGACCTCAGTGTCTGAAAGGGCAAATATCTGCCAGGATATTCTTGGCTTCACATAGACTGTTGAAACTCTGTTGTGTTATTATCATAACTCATGCTGCTCTTCAGTGCACTGAGACTGTTTGTGTTGGTTTCAGCTTCACCTTTCAGGATCACACTGGAGTTTTTTAGAGATGTTTTGCAGCCAGGAGAGTAAATCCAGAAATCATATCGTGATTCAGAGCGACGTTCTTCATGCTTTCATACATACAGTTTGATTAAGACTGTCACCTTGATTTATGGAGCGTTATCTTGGGCACGTGACCAGTGTTGTCCCGGATCATATGAGCTGTGTGTTACTGACTTCTGAGCTTGTGTTTTTACTTTGTATCCAGATATGTTCCAGTTATACACACACATGCCTGCCAACCGTATCGCCGCTCCTCTCTATAGCTTATATAGTTTGAGAGTTCTTTGGCCCGGCTGCTGTTACCGCCGGTGTTTGTATTGGGAGCCGGCCCAGCGCGGAGCGCCATCCAAAGTCTTGGCTCACATTGGCTTCGCAAGTTAATGGGCCGTGGGGCACTGCGGGCCCCTGCGGGCCCCTGTGGGCCCTATCAGGAGCAACCAGCCATCCAACCAGTGAGTGCTCCTCAGCAAGCCTCATTAACCATGTCACCCCGAACCCCCATCTGTGATTCACACGTGCTATGACTCAACACCCGCAGCCAAACGTTTGCCCCCCCCCATCATCGCCACCATCCGTCTCTCACCACCAACCCGGCACGAGATAACAGGGCTCAGTCTAAGTCCAGTGACGGGTCTAATCTGATCCCAGCTCAGGTTCTGCAAAAACAATTATTCACTAGCAACAAGTAGAGTGATAATATCATCTTCTGACCTAATGGGACAAAAATGGATCTGGGTGACGTCGCCTCTGTAACACAAAGAGGTTCAGGTGAACAGATGAACTGAGCTGAAGGCGTTCGTTCCCACGACATCAACAGGTCATTTAAATATCTAAGAATGAACTCCAAACGTTATTGTTCAGTTTTCAGAGAAAACAGAGAAGAGCAGCTTCTAACAGTCGAGAAGTAGGAAACAGTTTTTTCTGAATCGTTAGTTCTCATTATTTGTTTTGATCAACAATCTGACTAATAGTTTCATGTGTTAACTTGATTCAACCTAAAATCTTCAGTGAAATGATTTTTCTTATTAATTCATCAGCTGATTATTGTCTCACCTGCACATTTAATGGAAACGTGAACAAAATCAGAACGTGGCCGAGTTCAACGTTCAACCTGCAGCAGCTGCGACTTTTATCCTTCAAGTTAAATATGTCACAATGTTGTTGTGCGTTGTGACGTCACCCGTCGGCTTGTCAGCCTCTCCTGGAGCAGAAGGTGGAGCTGAGGAGGAGGGAGGGCTGATCCTCATTGGGTGGTACAGCCTGTCAATCACACTATAACCACGCCCCCCGTAACCCACCCCTGCTTTATGGTCTGTTTTATGAACTTCTAATATTTTTTTGTAGAAATAAAATGAACAAATGTTCACTTGATATTCTGCCGGCCTGTCGACGGCTCGTCACCGTTCTCAGCTTCAGTTTGAAGGGATGAACTGTAGAGTCTGATCTGGTCCAGCAGATCTGCTCCGTTCTGACTGAAGGTCATTTAAATGTCACTGACAGAGGGGCCCGGGAAGTCAACACTTTGTTACTGATAATCTCAGATGGCAGCTGCAAAATGGAATTTATAGTAAATTCTCAGGGCGGTGTGGGATAAATATTTAGCTTTAATTTTTCATGTTTGAGCAGTCTGTGTAGTCATTGTTCTCTGGGAAGGGAAGCCCAGTCTTTTCCAGACAAACTCTCATGTTACGAGAAAGCCTGTTTTCCTATTCCCAGCTGGTCTCAGTCCTCAGCCAGGGTCTCTTAGCTGGAGCCACAGATCCTCCTGTGGGCTGGACTCCAAACCCAAAAATCAGATCCAGGTTTCACCTTCTTGCTGCTCTGAGGGTGAACCTTAAATCCAGCACCTGGCGGAGGTCACGGCCGTCGACTCTCTGACTGTGTGTCGTCTCGCTCTTATCATCTGGACTTTGGCGTGAACATCATCACCGGCTTTCTGCTCGGAGCCAAACACAGCTCAACACGTCCATGCTAATTTTAAACTCTCGAGACTCCAACACAAATTTTAACATTTTCCACCACATCCTAACTCCGAACTGAGCCAGTTTCCCCAATATCACTTTCCAACCTTTTAATCCCAAAGCACGCTTTATAAAAAAAAAAGGAATAGGACTATTATTGTGTACTCAAAAACTAAAATAGCTCCAGACAGCTGCGTCCCAAAATGAATTCTTCTAAAACAAACATTGTTTTTTTTACATGTGGAACATTTTCTAATTCACAGCTAACTCATTTTCACTGCCAGTGAAGTTTTTCTTCCAAATAACTGATTGAAGCTGTAAAGGGACGCTCCACCAACTTTATACACGTAGTTCAGTTTATTTGAATTGAAAAGTTAAACTCAGACTCCCTGCAGTAAATACTTTCATTCGCTGTCAAAAGCTTTAAAGACCGAGGCATTGACTTGTCTTCACGTGTGTTAGCGACTGAAAATCTTCAAACTTTGGTTGTAACCACGTCACCTTTTTAAGTTTGTCTCATTAAACACAGTGAAAATGTCCTCTGGTCAGATTTATACATCAGCCTGGTTGGTTTTTTGTCCCATGAACTGTTGGCAGATTATATAAAAAGAAATATCCTCACGTTAGAGAAGCTCTAAGTTGATCGTTCATCCATCATCCAAAACGTATAAATGAAACATAGATTTGAGAAAAGGAAGCACGAACAAACATTTGAAGAAGTGCGTTTCAAACACAATGAAACACTCGTTCATTGATGGTTCTTGAATCACTGAATTGATAAAAGCCCTCTATGCTCCTGTGCCACTCCACCAGCTCCATCCTCAGGCCCGGACCTGGACTTCCTCCCCCCATCTCACCTCCAGCGCTCCAGTCGTTCTCCGAAGGCCGGGCGCTGCTATTTTTAGCGGCGCTGCGCCGGCGTGGCTTCCCTGTTTGCCTGGTGTGTGGTGTTGTGACAAGGGCCCGCATGGGAGCCGTAATGATACAGTGTCTCCGTCTCCCTCCTGCTGCTCAGATAGAGATTGTTTAAACAGTATCCTGAGCCGGGGACGGGTCCCATGACAACTCCATAAATATTTACCAGCAGCAGCCACGCCGCTCCGCTTGAGGAGAGCTCGTCTGCAGGCTACCTCTGCAATGTTTTTCTTTTGCCCTTTTTTTCCATTGTTGTCTCTCGCAACTGTAGTATGTGTTGTTTTGATGATTTCCTTTGGATGTTGTCGATGTCTTTTTTTTTTTTTTGTCTCTCTCTGTCTGTCAGCTCTGCTTTCACCTTTACACATCATCATCTGGCTAGAATGTCAGGATGTCCTGCATGTTGGAGCTGCATTAGATGTCCACATGTTGCTGCTGACGGTAAACACATTAAACATCGTTACAGTCAAGTTCAGCAACGGCACGCCCGACAGGAGGACAAAAATGACCTCGGAGTCTTAAAAAATCTGACGATCGAGGTTTTAAAAGCTCTGAAATGTTTCCTCTTCCCTGCTGTTGGCACCCATGTGCTGCTGTTGTTGTGTGTCCACCTGTAAACTGGAGGGGGGTCGTAGCGACCTGTTGAATAAATGACGTCACCTGCAGATACATTTGAGAAACCTCCTCCTGTGAAGGAAGTGGTCACATATTACAGGTTTTAATGTTGAATCCATTCGTCACCTGTTATGTCTCAGATCATTTCATTGAGGCTCACTGTTGGAGAAGGTCGACTAATAAACGCACCACTGAATGCAACTTTTTTCCTTCTTATGACAGATGATGGGAAGATCTTCCACGGCAGCGGAGTCGGCGACGCCTTCGGTCCACGTTGTTTCAAAGGCGACATCATGGGCTGCGGCATCATGTTCCCACGAGACTACATCCTGGACGGAGAAGGTGAGGCCCGAAGGTTCGGGGGGGCGATTACGGCGTCACTCATTAGAGCGGCTGACATGTTCGTGGGAGGTTTCGCTCTTAAAGCTGATTACTGCGGTTTAGTGTCAGACAGTTGTGGCAACACTCGGTCTTTACTGAGTTCATTGTGTTGGTGTGAACGAAACTGGATGTGAACCAAAGTCGCCCGCACGGAAAACTGAGCAGTCTCTTCAGGGTGAGATTCTCCATTGAGAGACAAATACAGACTTTTCTGATCTCAGGTGGGTTCAAGTTACCAAACATGTAATAACAATTCAGAAGTACAGCAGGAATCAAATATACTGAACAAATAATGCCCCGCGATAAAAACGGCTCATTTTGGGGCCTTAATGAACATGTTTGGCTGCCTCCCTCCGTTCTGTCCTCAGGGGACATGGACGACTGGGACCGGCTGGACGTCCGTCCGGGTCAGGCGGGTGTCCAGAACGTTCTGTACCTCAACGAGGAAGAGGAGGACGAGGAAGACGGGGAGGAGGTGGAGCAGGGACAGGAGGGGAGGAAGGTCACGGTGAGAACCCTCAAACGCAACACAACCGCATCAACACACATGTACACACACGTCACTGAGTCATTTACCTGACAGCTGGGGGGGCCGCGTTACAAGTTGACAAACCCGGACCTGGACTCTGAGTCCAAAAAGTGAAGCAACGGCTGAGTAAACGTTTTCCTGATGAGTTTATGGTCTCAGTCTCTAGTTTACAGTCTTTATTTCTTAAATGATGCTCCATTTAGAGGAAGGAGGGGAGGGGTTAGGGGGCGGGGCTACTGTGTGACTGACAGACTGGACCACCCAATCAGGACAGGAAACAGAGCAGGTCAGGTCCACCTTCTCCTGGTTTGATGGCCGACAGATAATTTACAGACTGGAGGATTCAAACAGGTGATGTCATCATCGACTTTCGAAGGTCATCTGGTAGATCGGCGGCGTTGACCTGGAGAAGCTGCACAGAAACGCTCAGTAGAGTTAACGTACGATGGATTCAAGCTCAGCGCTGTACAACGTTCCGTTCTGTCAAACTGTTTCCATGTTTCCGTTGTCGTCAGCGTTCAGTGAGTCATAACGGACGTTCTCCAGAACGTCAGAGTCAGTCAGGGATCACGTGAAGGGACAGAAGACACTGGGCCCAAATCCTAAATCCACAGAAACTGCAGCAGGTTTGTGGAGGTGATTCGAACGAGCCGCCTGAAAAACTGAAGCTAAATGTTGATTTCTGCTTTTTAGGAATTCATCAGATTAATCAGAGACAGCGGCCAAAATCTGATCATCCAACCGTCGTTGGTTCAAATCGCTGCGGTTTCTCTCTGCGCCTCGACACCGTGCAGTTGTGCAAGGAAAGGCCACAGAGGTCGGGGGGGGGGGGGGGGCACACAGAGCTGAAACCCAAGTGGGTGAGAACAGAACAGGCTGAATCCTAATCCAGGGATTTGTCAATATTTATTCAGCGGGACACATTACCCTCCGAGTGGCGCTCCATCAGCGCGCCGAGGCCTCCATGGGCTCGGCTGCACGTGGGTGAGGGGGCGGGGGGGCCGACAGGGTGCACACACTGTTATTCAAACTAATGAAGGCCGCCGCAGTTTCAGCCTTCTTCTGACTGAATGGCGGTTAAGCCGTTCTCTTTAGACTGGGTGGCACAGTCAATGTTTGAAATGTGACTCAGCTGATTTATCGGAGACACACACTCCACAGTGCTTCACTTGTTGTTTTAGTGCGTCGGTATTTGTTCTCAGACTTGGAAAGAAGCCTTCAGTATTAGCAGTGAAAAGCGTGTTGATGTTCTTTTGAGAACAGCTGGATAATGTTTGATCACTGGCTGATTTAGTGGAGACATGTACTGTAAACACTGACTCTCTTTTCCCCCCCAAGAAGACAGACATTACACCGTCACCTATTTATTTAACGATATTTCCTAACTGCACATAATTCCTGTTTACAGCTGGCACACTGAGAGCCCCCCCCCCCCCCCCCCGGTGGGGCTTGTGTTCGTATATGTCATTATGAAAGACTTTTCTCTCCTGACTAATTGCCCCGGTGCTCCATCGGGGGATTTACCTTCACTGCCATGTTTGCTGTTTGTGTATTTTAACCCGCTGTCGCCCCCCTGTGGCTCTCCAGGTGTTCTTCACCAGGAACGGGAAGCTGATGGGCCGGAGGGAGATGGCGGTTCCTCCCGGCGGCCTCTATCCCACCGTGGGAATGCTGAGCAGCGGAGAGAAGGTGAAGGTGGACTTACATCCTCTGAGTGGATGAGGGGGGAGTGATGATGATGATGCTGAAGATGCCCCGCACACCGCTGGCTGCTGTAGAGCTCCCCCATGACAGCCAAGCATGCTGCTAACAACTCACCAGAATCAGACTCACCTGCACGCCACTCTACCGCCGATTATTTATAAGACTTGTACAGCGCGTTGTGTCCATCTCACATCACCGCAACACAACCAGAGCCTGCCCCCCCCCCCCCCCCCCCCAACCGGCTGTGAAGGAGCAGGGGGAGAGAGAGAGCCCCCCCAGAGGCTGAAGGCCTCAGTGGAGCAGGAGGAGACAGCTCCAGAGACATTTCCCTGATAAGTCTATGCAATCCGCCCCGGACATCTCCCCCTGTCTCCCCCTTTTGCCCCCCTACCCCCCCAATCCTCTCTCTGGACGAGGCTGCCCCCCTGTGAGCGGTCAGGGAGCTGCTGGAGCCGGCTCCGAGTGAACCGTTGATCCGGTCAGTTTTGGTCATTTCAGGACTCAGACGTCTCTTCGGAGCGGACGAGTAGATTTGTGAGTATTTTCTAGTTTCCTGTCGGAGCCGGTGTGAGCGAACGTGCCGGATATATTTTCTACAAAGAATCTGCAAAATACACATTTAAATTTATCTTGTACTTCAGAAGTTCAGGGAATGTTTTTTGTTTTTGCACTTTGAGAACATGAAGAGGGCGACATGCAAAATAACAGACGCAGATTACAGAAGTCAGTGAAACAAAAACTACAGCCATAAAAATAACCAACATTTCCGTTAATAATAATAAAAAAAAGGCATATTTACCTCTTCAAACCTCACAGCGACGCTTCAGGTTGAGGTTCGGTGGAAAGAATGTGGTATTTTGTAGGCAGCTTAAAAACTGCTGAAGAGCCAAGAGTCAGAAATGATTCTTGGTCTTCCTGAGACGATCACGTTCTGTCTGTGACGGAGAATCGACTGCTGGATGTTTTCAGTCCTTCTTGTTTCTGTTGTTTTGACGTCCGTTTGTTGCATTTAGGAACAATAGGAGATAAAAAAGGCAGCAGAGGCCTGCGTCACGCTCACATCATCGGAGTTTAACTCGTCCAATCAGCAGCCGGTAATCAATCTTATATCTCATCAGAAGGAAGAAAAACAACAAATCTGGCTGAACTTGAACAGATTGGCCCGACAGGCAGCCAATCAGATTGCTGGAAAAATGAAATCACTCCCACAGAAACCTTTTTTAAAGAACAATAAATAGAGCGGATGAAACTAAAATGATTTTTCCAGTGATGATGTTCAGGATTGATTCTCTGCCATCAGCTGTTTGGAAGCAGCTCCTGAAGTTTGTCCATCAGCTGGTTCATCAACGTGGACTGACAAAAAAGGAAATAGGAAGAAGGAGAGTGAAACTTTCAAAATAAAGGACAAAACAGATCCTTTCATTCTCCAGAGGTATGAAAATGTTCTTTCACGACGCCTCGTTTTCTTTTATTCTTCTTTCTCGTCTAAACCTGCTGCAGATTTTACCCACAATGCAACTGAAGCCCAGTAACTGCTTCAGGTTGAGTTGCTGACCTGACTGGGTCCGTCTGATGAGGCCTCTTCTGAGCCTGATCTGGATCGATCCGGATCAGACGGACCCAGAGCGTCGGTGTGTTGGTGATGCAGGCCTCATCGTAGAGTCAGTGGGAGCTGGTTTCCACTCACATGATCTTCTGTTTGATGAAAGGGAATAATGTTGTTATTATTATTATTATTATTATTATTACGTCGGTTAACCAAAATCTCCATCTGATGGTTTCCTCTGCGTCAGCTACATTCCTGTCGACCTTCCTTTAAGGTTCGCTCACTCAGTAACATGCTGTAAAATCACATCACAGGGTTTAACTGTTAAAATCACACGTCTGCTGGAGATCCTTTGTTTTCTTTTCTGCTTGTCGTTGTGTGTTTGTTTTCTGTTTTGTTTTCCTTCTCCTGCAGGGCTGGATAGACAAACGAGCAGGTCGTTACAGCCTGAACTGTAAAACTGAAGCTAGAAAGTGCAAAGATATTAACGAGACACTGATGTGGACGTCCGAGCCACGTCGAAGTTCAGGGTATTAAAGTCACTCATATTTAAGTTTACAAAAAAAATTCTACCAAATTAGAGCAGAATCTGGTTGAAATGTTTGTACTCAGCAGGAACTCCTGTGATGATAATCCTCCGCCTTGTCGACTTGCACTATAACAGCCTTGTTAGTTCATGTATGATCATCAATAAAGATTTCAGCAAAAGAACAGAGATGTGCTTTGTTTTATTTTGAAAGTCGTCACACTCTCATTTCTCCACACGATTCCGTCTGCAAAAATCATTTTTCTGTTCAGTGTTGAGAAGCAGTTTCATATTATAAAAAATCCAAACTGCACATTTCTAAATACTCACAATAAAATGGAGAAAGGCGAGTTTGATACCTGAACCAAAAGTAGCTCGGGGCCAGGTGTCACATAAACAGCTGCTGATTTCTTTTTCTCATTTATTTGACATATAAAACCAAAATGGTCAGTAAGACTGAAAATGATGTGACCATAAAATGTAGTTCATATGTTCATAAAATATCTTTTTTATAGAAACTGTCCAACAACAGGATGAAAGTGAAGAAGCTGACATCATTCTGAGTAAGTGTTCATTTAGTCATTCTTCATTAAATCTGTTTGTTCCACACTGATGAAGCTGCAGAACTTGACATGACTCACATGTTGTGATGACTTCTGTCAGTCAACAAATATCAGAATAATAATGTTTAAATTGAAGTAGGGAAGGGGAAAGTATCTCAGAATCTGAACTTGCTGTTTGCTCACAAAATGCTGAATATTTTACTGAAATATTAAAATGAGATATTATAACGTCTCCTTCAAACAAAAACATGTTATCATTTAATCTCATCTCAGTTATGTCATATTTAATTCAACTTGACTTTCGTTGAACCAACAAATATGGACGTCTCATATCAGCCACCGTGAAGTAATTAAATTTGAATATTGTTTAATATTGTGTGTTTTATTATCGTACAAACTGAATAAAAACATCCCTCCATTCTTCCCCCTCAGCAGTTTGACAAAAAAATAAATCACATCAACATGTTTAGTAAATAACTATTTATTTAAACAGTAGTAATCTAAAGTTTTTGGTCCCGTGTTATTTAAAAACAGCACAACATTCAGATCCAGTTAGAAGTCGCCACAAATTAAAACAAAAAGAACATAAATGTGTTTTTTTTTTTTTTTCTATTTTCTGTGGCAACTGAAAGTAAAGTGACATTTATTTTCTACAGAAACTCACCGCTCCCGTTTTTTAGAAAAATGGGCAGAATGAAGTTTGTGGTCTGTCAGTGAAGAGGCATCTTAGGAAAATCAGTCATGTCCACAACGATAAAACTATTCTATGAGACAACTTTTCTGTTCTAAAAACATTTATTACATCAGCTGTGATGTTGAATTTAAGAACCAACATGTCGGAGCGTCGGGTTCTCCGACAGTTCTGTAAAAGCGGAGTGTTTCTGAGGAACTTTGCAGAAGAGGCACAAGTGAAGAGCGGCGCTCAGCGGGATGTGACGAAGTGTTCGTGGCTGTCATCTGATTGGCCAGGAGGTTTAAACGTCCTCTTCCTCCTCCTCCTCCTCTTCGTCCTCGTAGTATCGGTTCCGTTTGATCATCTCCTCCACCGTCAGCGCCTCCTGCTGCTCCACCTCCTCGCTGTCCCAGAATCCCACATCCTGAGACGAGCAGCTGGCCGTCACCCCCCCCTCAGTAGACAACACGGCTGTGGGCTCACTGGGCGTCTCCTCCAGCAGACCTCCGTCGTCTTCCTCCTCCATCTCCTCCTCCTCCTCCTCCGGGGTCAGGTGATGGTCCATCCCGTCGGCGGTCTTCATCGGCTCCTCGTCCTCCTCTCCTGAGCTGGTGTGGACGTCCACACAGCTGTCCGTCTGTCCTCCGGCCAGCAGCTCCATGCTGGACGGCTCAGGACTCGGCTGCGGCTCGTCCTCGGCAGGAGGCAGACTCTGTCTTCTGGTCTTGGGACCGGGAGAGTCGGCGGCCTGTCCTGCCAGTGTGAAGGGGAGGCTGCGCTCCTTCAGGGAGGAGCTCCGGCGGAGACAGGAAGTGTCTCTGTCCTGTTCGGGGGGGGAGGAGGGGGACTCCTCCTCTGGCGGCCACTTGGCTTTGATGGGCTTCCCGGCCGAGCCGCCCTCGGCGGCCGCCGTGGCGCCGTCCTCCGGCTCTGTGCGCGGCGGCCAGGAGATTTTGAGCCGGCGGGTCTCGGTGGGTTTGTCGGCCTTCTCTGAGGATCCCTGGCCCAGAGCCTCCATCGTGGCCGTCAGCACGGTGACTTTGGCCAGCGGGGAGTCCTCCACGCTGGGGCTCTCCAGGTCCGAGGCCGGAGCCGGGCTCGGCGTCTTGGGCTTGGCCGGAAACTCGGACTGCGGCGGCGTCTCCCCTCCCTCGGCTTTGCCCTCCCACAGCTCTTTGTGGGGCCGGTGGCCGAAGCCCTCGTCGTAGTTGCCCTTCGCCTTGAAGAGCTGGCAGAAGTGCGGCTTGCAGTAGACGTTGCTGTGCAGCGAGGCGTAGTTCGCCAAACTGACGGACAGGAAATAAAAAGGAGACAAAGATCAGAAAGTCCAACTTCAGCTGATGTTCTTCAGACGTTTACGGCGACAGACCAGGTTTATGAACCGATCCAGATCCAGATCGGCTCATTTGGTCTTTTTAATGGTCGAACCTCTGATCAGCTCTCGTGTGTCCTCATTAATTAAACTGATGTCATTTATTTTCTGCATGTGATGAAAAACTGATCTGAATATATTTGTTTCTAATTTGCGAATCAAGACGCAAATTCAAATCAAATAAACTTTTTAAAAAGTAGGTTTAATTTCTCTAACTTTTTTTCACCTTTTCATTCATTTGACCTGATTTGAACTTGTTTGCTTGCTCACCTTAGTTTGGTGTTGCAGTGTGAGCAGCGGAAACAGGAGCTGTGGTAAACGCTCTGATTGGCCACCAGCCTCTCCAGAGGATAAACCGTCTTCAGACAGGACACACAGGTCTCCCTCACCGGCATCCGGAAGCTCTACACACACACACACACACAGAAAAAAGGTAAATTCATCCGTTCACATCAAACCTAAACATGCCGCTGAACTGTCTGGGTCTTTACTTACTTTGGGGGTTTTGGGCTGAGAGGAGTCCTTCTGGTTCGGGGGAGTCGGGGTGCCGGGACCTGAACCTTTGGACCAGAGAAGGCAGTGAGGTGATGTGAACACTAGAGGGAGCTGCTGTTTCATAGAGGAGGACTGTTGGACTGACGTGACTCCTCTCTGATTAAATGTTCTTTATAAAGTGGAACTAAATAAAAATTAAAACCCTTCAGGTGGATAAATGTTGCTGTAACTAACGTTCCATTAACTGCACTCTGATGATAACTCCACTCTTACCGGCGCTCTCTGCAGGGAAACCTTTCCTGCTGTTCGGTTCAGACTCTGGACTCTGAAACAAGAGAAGAAGTTTCATCCTGGTCAGATCTCAGCGCATCGAGTCGCTTCTCATTTCATTTTTGTTAAAGTGAAGACGAGCTCACCGCGTCCAGAGAGAAGGGGGGAACGTTCTCCTTCTGCTTTCCACTGAAACTGTCCAGCTGATCGTTCTGGGAGACAAACGAGAGACCAGATGTGACGTTCCGGGACAAAATGTGTCCAAGACTTTAACCTTTAACTCTGGACGGACTTTCATCCCAAAGTTTGAATGTCTGAGCTTCTCAGCTTACGCCGGCTCCAGTCCAGAGTCGGTTTGGGTGTTTGGATTTGACTAAAGCAGACAGGAGTGACCTTGAAGCTTCAGGCCAAACGGAGGAGGTCCGACACAGGAAGTGGAATTTTAGGTCGGTGGGTGAAACAAAAGATCAGGACATGAAGCAGCAGTCTGAGACCCAAACGGGAAAATTAAAGTGAAGGAGCAGTGTTTTTAACACATCCTACATTTCCCAGAATGCAACTAGACGGCATCATCCGTGGAAGAGCTTTCCATTAAAATGAGTCTTCTTCAGCAGCGACTGAACAATAAAACCTGGTTCCTGGTCTGAGTCTGGACCTTCAGGACCTTCTGACCTGGTCCAAGTGTAGACCAGATCTATCTGAGCTAAACTCCACCAATCAGATTCAGATCCACAAACATGCCTGAGGGTCACTGATGGACTTTGACACATCACATGATGATGGCATTAAAGAAGATACTCACGCTGCCTGGGGGGGGCGGGACTTCCTGTTTGGAGATGGCGGCTTGGTAAAGGGCCATCCTGTCCCGGAGCGGAGTGGACTCTGCAAGACTTCCATCTGGTTGACCAACAGAGACAGAAACAGAGAGTCAAACTGATCAGCTTTAGTTGTCAAAACTGAATTCCTTCGGTATTTTTGCCGGCTCAGTAACTTCTGGGAACATCTGCTGAATTCCTTTTTCCTGTTCGGGTCTTTCCGGGCCGAGGACGGGGCCGCCGGGTCAGGAGTCAGGAGGGACGCTGGAGTCCGTCTATTGTTTGTCGTCACCTCCAGCTCCTCATTTCTGAGGAGGAGGAGACCCGTCCGGACGAAGACACCGTTTATGACGGACTGGACCGTCCAGGACAGACGACCCCCCCCCCCCAGTGAAAACACTCCACCGTTAACATGGACATTATCAGTCCAAACTCCGTCTCATTAAAGTTACTGATTCAGCTGCTGACACACAGTAACAGACGGACTGAAGCTCTGAAGGTCCGACGGTTTAACGATGAACTCTGAAATAAACAAAGCGTTTGTTTGTTTGTTTACCTCCTAGAAGCTGCTCCATGTTGGCAGAGTTCCCTCCGAGGCTTCGACCGGCCGGCTCTCTGGAGACCTGCAGGACACACACAGTCAGTGTATGAACACACACACACACACACACACACACACACACACACACACACACACACAAGGCAACAACACAAAGCTTCAATGTGTCCAGAGAGGCTCCGGTGGAGCAGAGGGCAGAACGTGCCCCATAAACAAAAGGAAACAAGGTCCTGTCAGTGACGCTGGTTCGATTCCAGCCAGTTTGCCGTGTGTCACCCCCTCCCCCCTTCCTCCCCCCTTCCTCCCCCCCTCCCCCCCTCCCCATTTCCTGTCACTCTTCATGCTGTCCTCTCAAAAAAACCCAGAAAGGCCCAAAACAGAAAACCTTAAAGCTGTTTGATGCTCACATGTTTCAGTCAGAGGAGGAAACAGAGTGTCTGTGTCTGTGTGTGTCTGTGTGTGTGTCTGTGTGTGTGTCTGTGTGTGTCTGTGTCTGTGTGTTTGTTCAGTCCAAACCTCTTTAATCCCTTTATCAGCTCAGAGTGTCGGGGTCTGAGGCGACTCCCCGTCTGTCCAACTACAGCAGCCAGACGGTTTCAGATCCAACTGAATATTAAACATTCCGACCAGCCTGTCAGGTCACAGGTGGATCCATCCCATAATACCACACACACACACACACACACACACACACCACTGTCCCCCCAGGTACACATTACACAACAGGTCAGAAGGTGACGCCCATCCTGACTGCAGCTCCTGTCGAGTCATTCTGTGTCTGTGTGTGTGTCTGTGTGTGTCTGTGTGTGTCTGTGTGTGTCTGTCTGCAGGCGTCAGCAAGTCTTCATTTCACAACAGAACAAACAGAAGTTTGTTCAGACATGAACGATCAATGAATCAGAGCTCCTCCTTTATATTGAAGTCTATGGGAAAATGTCCCTCCTCCTCCTTTATATTGAAGTCTATGGGAAAATGTCCCTCCTCCTTTATACTGAAGTCTATGGGAAAATGTCCCTCCTCCTCCTTTATATTGAAGTCTATGGGAAAATGTCCCTCCTCCTTTATACTGAAGTCTATGGGAAAATGTCCCTCCTCCTCCTTTATATTGAAGTCTATGGGAAAATGTCCCTCCTCCTCCTTTATATTGAAGTGTATGGGAAAATGTCCCTCCTCCTTTATACTGAAGTCTATGGGAAAATGTCCCTCCTCCTCCTCTCTGATCAGTTTATGGTCTCAGTCTCTAGTTTACAGTCTTCAATACAACATGATGTTCATTTTTTAAATGAAGCTCCATTTAGAGGAAGGAGGGGAGGGGTTAGGGGGCGGGGCTACTGTGTGACTGACAGACTGAACCACCCAATCAGGAGAGAGCAGATCAGATCCTCCTTCTCCTCCAAAGATGGTTTCAAAAACAAAAGTCAAGTCCAATAACACACAAAACCAGAGACACACAATCAGACAGACGGACTTCAAAGAGCAGAGAAGGATCTCCACAAAGACGACATCAACATCAAATGGATCCAAGCCCAGCGCTGGATTATCCTCCACATAATGAAGGTGCAGCTCTGTTTGGGGGGGGGGGGGGGTTGTCTGAGATGGTTTGCATGTGCGTGTACATGCAGAGGGGTGTAAACATGTTGGGGGGGGGCCACACATAAGGACAGGCGGGGTCCCACGAGACCAGATCAGCAGGGCCAGACAAAGAATCTGCTGCTAATCCTGATACTATTAAAGCTCTCATTCAGACCGACAGACTGCCCCCCTCCCATCACACACACACACACACACACACACACACACACACACACACAGTTAACTGAGGACCAGACTCTTCCTACCAAAACAAAAAGGAGGCGGTTTGTTAAAGTCCTCTAAACACCGACGTCTTCAGTCCAAAACAAACACTGATCCGGTTCAAAGACCTGATCCAGCTGAAAGGAGCCTCTGAAGTTGGACCCACAAGTGGAGCTGGTTTCATCACTGAGGCTCTGCCCCCCCCCCCCGCCCGCCCCCCCGGAGGAAGAAACAGGAGCCTCTTTGAGCTGAGAAGTCAACGCACCAGCAGAGAAAGTAAAAGCTGAAGAAGCCAAAGAAAGAAAGAAAACAGACAGCAGAGCTACCTCTGGAAGAAAGACACCGAGGGAGAGAGAGACGGGGGGGTCCAGTTCGATGTCCTGGCTGGATCAGAGCAGAGATGGGGGGGGGGGGTCCAGTTCGATGTCCTGGCTGGATCAGAGCAGAGATGGGGGGGGGGGTCCAGTTCGATGTCCTGGCTGGATCAGAGCAGAGATGGGGGGGGGGGGGTCCAGTTCGATGTCCTGGCTGGATCAGAGAAGAGATGGGGGGGGGGGGGGGGGGGGTCCAGTTCGATGTCCTGGCTGGATCAGAGCAGAGATGGGGGGGGGGGGGGGGGTCCAGTTCGATGTCCTGGCTGGATCAGAGCAGAGACACGGAGCTCCAGGGGAAACAGGCACAGAGTGAGCAGAGCAGGCAGACGAGAGGACGGATAGGAACAGTAGACAGAGCAGGTGTTCTGGGGGGGTTAAATGGGGGTGTGGCCGGAAGAAGTGTGTCGTGAAGACAGACCCCCCCCCCCCTCCTCCTCTCCATCTGTACCCAGTTTTATTTTTTGCCCCAGCTCTTCAGAATAAAGCTGCACCGGGGGGAGTCTCCTGGGACAGGAGGGAGGGGGAGGAGCAGCTGGTGACGGGGGGGGGGGGGGGCAATAAGACATATCAGCCAGGATCAGACTGCTGATCTGATGAAAACTGGAAATAAACAGTTTGATTGTTTTTCAGAAAATGACTTCAGCTCGTTTTTATTGTTAATCGGACTTTTTCCTTCATTAACTCGTTTAAAAAGTTTTGATCCATCCAGATCCTTCATTCGCTCTACTGACCATCAGGGGGCGACTCCACCGGCTGGAAAAGGAGTCAGATTGCATTGAAGTCTATGGGAAAATGTCCCCCCTCTCCTCCCCTGGCTCAGTGCTTTCAGAAAAACAAGATGGCCGACAGACAAATCATTTTCTGGAGGCTCAGACCAGCAGCTCAGATGAATGTTTCTGCTCCGTCCCGTACACACCTGTGTTAAAATGTCCGACTCCACAGCAGAAAGAAATTTACACCCCAGAACAAAAACCGTTTTAGTTTAAAGAGACGTTTGTGCTGCTGATTTAAACTCAGACAGCCGATTTCACCAAATACTCAGAAACTGCCATGACAAAAGAAGGAGATGCCAAAAAACACAAATTTCTAACACTGTTGGGGGGGGTCATAGGTTTTCTTCATGTTTCAGGGTCATCCATCTGAAAATGGAGGCTGAGGTCCGTGATAGTGAGTTGGGGGGGGCAGAAAGTGGACGACAGGGATGATTAATGGGGGGGGGGGGGTTTATGGGAGGGGTCAGGCCTGAGGGGAGACGGTCCCATCAGCTGTCTGCAGTCATGAGCCTGCAGCATTACATCATCTGCCCTGTGAAGACGAGCTCCACAAAGGGGGGGGGGGGGCAGATTCTGCTCTACAGTGGAGGCTTTTGTGTAAATCCGGACTCAGTGTCTGCAGGACTGTATGAACCCTGTTTCACTGCTCCAGGAGTTCCCCAAACAATCCCTCCTTTGGTAAGAAAACTGAGCAACCAACCCCCCCCCCCCCCCCCCCCCCGTAGAGCTGCTCCAGCTCTTTAAAAGCCCCCACAGAAGGTCAGTGTCGAGTCCGACGGTGGAAAAACAAAGTCTTTGTTGGACTTCACATTGTGAAGTTTCAGACCGTCGACAGGAGCTACAGGAACTCCGACTATCTGAGGAGGACGAGGAAGAGGAGGATGATGTATTTTCTGGTTCCTGACAGATGTGTTAAAACCGTCTGTTGTTGGTCTGTGTGTCCTCGTTGTCGGCCTCTTTGCTAAAGTGTGGTAACGTTTCCTTCCTGTCATGAACGGCGTCCTGCGCGGCGCAGACGCAGCTCGGCGCTTGTTAACACGTCACACCTTCAGCGTGAACTTCACATTTTTCCACACCGGTAGGAAAACAAAAACAACAACGACAACAAAAAAAAAAAAACACCACACAACTAGATGTTACACTGCCTCCACGTTCACAGTCCATGAGTAAGAATTCTAAGTCAGTGATGTTTGTTGGAAGGATGTGAGTCAGATGAGGTGGAGGATGGTGAAGTGAAGCTGCACCATGTGACTGCAGCATGACGGCGCTGGAGGGATCTGACCTCCGAGAGAACAAGGACCTTTTTTTTTTTTTTCCACGCCTGAACTGAAACTAGTGTGATGAACTGCAGCCTGAACGTTAACTTCTGATCCGTTTTGTCGGTTTGACTGTAACTTCCTGACAAACCTCATGTTTATTAAGAACAGCTTCTACAACCAGACACCTCTGACAGAATGAGGCGTCCCTCATTTAACCATGACATGAAATATCTGACAACTTTGGTCAGTTTCTTTAATAAAATACCTAAAAGCTGAAGTCTTAACGGAACATAAATCTTATTAATGGTTTCCTTTGTGGGTCCGTTTGAAGACACTTAAAGTAAAAAGGTTGCTGCTCTTCAGTGTTATAGTTGAATTCATGCCACATTATTATAATAAATTAACCTCACTTTGTTTTTAAATGTAAAATCTTGTCTGAAAACTAATGATTACTCTGACTTGGAGTGTGAAACTGTGAAACTGTGGACAAATTCCAAACCCTGCTGGTCACTGATAAGGAGAGATAAGGGGGACTTGCCTTGTCGGTCAGATTCTCTCCCCTCTCAAACATCATCTTCAGGCTGTTGAGGGGAACGCTCGGTTTCTCGCAGTCAGGAACTTCAGCCGCCGCCGCCGCCGCCGCTCCCTCCTCTGGATCTCTGCTGGGTTTGGCCTCCATGTCTGTGGAGTCTTTGCGTTGAGCCGCCCGGAGCTGGTAGGAGGTGGACTGGCTGATCTCAGAGTCCTGGGTCTCTGCCTGGGGCCTGGGTGTTGGCTTTGGGCCTGATGATTGACCGATGTGTGCGTGGGGGCCGGCTGGGATACGGGGCGTGGCCTGAGTTTGGGCTCTGTGGCTGGATGGCGGCGACTGCTGATGTTGTTCCCAACGTTTCTTTAAAACACTCAGATTCCCGCCGCAGAGCGTTGAAGGCAGCGGCTCCGCAACCTGAACAGAAGAAGAAACGTTCAGTTCCTGAATCTGTTTCATCTGGAGTTAAAAGATGAAGTTGATATTCAGAGTTTTTTCTCTCGGGACTTTCTGACTTCCTGCCTGAAGCTTCACGGCTCAAACTAAAGCTGAGTCAATTTAACGCACTTTCCTTTTCTTTATTTCAAATTAAATCAAGCACACGACTCACCTGAACATCCGTTCATCTAATAATCATTTTCATAGTTAAATAGATTTTTTGAAAATGTCCGACACAAACCTGAAGATGTTCAGTTTACAAACACGTGACAAAGAAAAGTTGTTTGAATTATTGTTGGTCAGAGATCCACGACACAAACCCCCAAATTTTTAATTATTATTGGAGCTATTTTAACCGAACTCAACAAACAGAAGCATAAAACTAGATTCACTGATTATTTCTTTAAAACGTGGAAGAAAATGTGACAAACAGCCTCCAGGAGACTGCAGCTGAGAACCTCAAATGACTTTTGTTTGACCCAAATGGATTCAGTCAATCACATCAGCTGAAGCCAAACACCAAAACGTGTCATAATGAAAGTCACAGAAGTCCTAAACTTTCCTCCTTAATAAGATGCTGCCTCCAGCAGCTAAAATCTGATCCTCATTTTTCTAGTTTTGCTGAAGTTAGAATGCGGTTCAGCCTCCTGACAGTTAATCTTCTGTTCTTCCATCTGATAAAATAAACTGCAGTCCGTCATGCAGAAGCAGTAAATGAGTGAAAGGCAGCAACACATCAGCTGTAATGACTCAGTGTTTCTGAGGATTTAGTGGAGGACACAGTGAAGGATGCTTCCTCCTCTTTCAATCTTTTTACTTTCCTCTGTGAAAACGAGCTGATCCCGAATAAAGCTTCAATAAAAGGAAATAAAACACCAGTTAAACTACGGCGTGCAAACAAAGTCCGCAGGAGGAGAAGAAAACAGTTAGGAAAATAACACTGGAACAGCAACAACAACACAAAAGACAAAGAACTGCTCGACAATCACATCTAGAAACAAAAAGAAGAAGAGCTGAAAAACTCTTCTCTTTGTTAGAGAGTTGAAAAACCTGGTAGAGCGGCAGAAGAACACCCGGCTTGTCCAGTTGGCGTTGTGTGTGTGTGTGTGTGTGTGTGTCTGTCTATGTGTGTGCGCTGTCCCAGATGTGAGTGCCTTGAGAAGTGATCAGAGCAGCATGAAGTCAGCAGCCCACCCCCTACAGCAGAGAGGGAGGAAGGAGGGAGGAAGGGGGTGAAGGGAGGGAGAGAAAATCAGAAACAGAGGCGGTCAGTGAGGGAAGGAGGGAAAATAAGTCCAGGAAATGAGAGAAAGGTAAAAGGCAGAGACAAAGAACAGGAGTCCACATCAGACCTTCAGCCGTTTCCCGCCACTGACATGTGGAGGGGTGAAAGAAAAAGAAACGTGACGGGACAAACCTCACACCAGTTCATCCAGCGTCAGAAAGCCTGAGCTGTGCGTCGCAGTTGCCATGTGATGTCTTAAATAACGTCTAGGGAGCGTTTTCTAATCGTTATATTGACCTTTGACCTGAAGACTCGAACCAGTTTGTTCCAAATTTGAATGAAGTCTGTGGAGGTGTCGGTAAGATATCAGCCACAAAGCTTTAACTGTATACTGTGAAGGCACCGTCACCTTGACCTTTGACCTTTGACCATAAAAATGAAATTGTCTCAGCGAACATTCGTCTTAAAGGGACGGACTGAAAACAAAAGGCCTCTAACGCTGATTGTCCCTTTAGAGGACAAAGTAATCCTCAGAAAAGAATATTTAGAATGTTCTGCATCCAAAGCAGAGACGTCAGGACGGGACTGACCGTCTTCTTCTTCTCTGCGCTGCCTTCCTCTGCTGCCATCTGATACCTGAGGGGGGGACAGACAGACGGACGGACAGTGAGTGAGAGGACACTGACAGTTAAAGAAGCAGAGACATCAGGAAACAAAAGACGGACGTCCCCGGTCCTTCGGAGACTTTGGATCGTTTCAGGAGTTCCTCAGCTTTAAAGCGTCTCAGTGTTTAATATCCACCCACCCAGCTGACAGCTGAGGACGGGGACGGAGACGTGTTTGTGTCTCGGATGTTGTGTACTTCCTAATTCTGGTTGTGCAGCAGTTAGATTGTTGTGTTGTGTTCTTGAACGCGTCTGTTGCTGCACCAACATGTCACTGAAATCCTTTCTTTAATCCATATGGAGTATTCTGACAGTCTTTACACACGACACTGAGACCCGCTGAAGGATCCGTCTCCTGGTTGAGTCTAATTCCACCCAACACGGCTGTGAAGTCATTTTAAAGTCATTTTAGATTCTGATGGCTCCGTTTTCCTCCTGAGAATAAAGCAGAGATGACACAAACACATGCTGCCGACCCACAGAGTGAGAAAGAGGAAACTAAAAAGAGCTGAGCAGCAACAAAACGCCGTGACACTGATGACCTGGTTTTTGGTCGGAGGTGGAAGTGGGCGAGACGGCTGCTGCTGAATTATTTAACTCTCAGTCAGAGGAAGATGGAGAAATGAGGGGCGGACTTACTTGGAGAAGCGCTCGGCGATGGCGGTGTTTTTACCGCGGGCGGAGATGATGGACAGTTCCTTGGCGGTGACCCTCAGAGACTGGGACGCCCACTGCCCGCGGCTGAAGGGAGCGACGGAGGACATGTTTGTCGGATCTGTCTGTGTGCTGTCCAGGAAGGGGAGGACACGAGGAGGAGGACAATGTCTGTAGAGAACCAGAAAAATGAGCTGCTGACTCGGCTTCCTGTGCATTTAAATGTTTGTGCGCTGCTTTCCCTCCGCTGGACAAACGTCACCTTCTGCCGCCCAGTTTGGCTCAGACAGACGTCAATATGTCTGGTCAGAACACACTCGGCCCGGCGTCCGAGTCAGGAAGTCAATAGAGCACGTCACGCGGCCATCGGCCATCTGTCTGCACTCACCGAGGCTCCAGGACGACAACACAACTGTTACACACTCTTACATCACAACACACACGTCTCTACCTGCCCGTCTGCCTCTTCTGCAACCTCACATTCCGAGGCCGAAGGCGAGCAGACACACGCAGCCGCTCCGGATGAATATCCATCATCTGAGTTATACAAGAAACAAACACTGAGGTCGATGACGGCGGCGCCTCCGGGGGCCGACGTCACTCAGCAGGTGGGACGCACTAATCAGACACAACTGAGGCTCATTACTGGAATGATTTGGTCCACAAACTGAAAAGGCCTCGTTCAGCTCGTTTGAGTCTCAGAGCTTCATTTTCTGCCTGAACGGATGATCTCACAGGATGAGACGGCGTCTACTTCCTGTCAGACTCATTCATTTCTGTACTCATGGGAATGTGAGCGCTGCTCCCTTCCAGTCAAAGATAAGCTCCTTATCTGATGAGCTGAAACTGTTTCTGTCAGACCAACAGTCCAAACCAAAAGATATTCACAAGACAGTGGAGGGGAATCAGACTTCATCCCTGTTAACCACCTGACGGATTCATCACAGCGGTCCGATGAGTCAGACGCTTCAAACAAAGCAGCATGTAAAACTGATGCAAAGTGAGTGTGAACAAGGAACACAGCAGCCTCGCTCTCAAACTTCAACAGAAACACCGTGAAGAAGAAGAAACAGCTCAAACTCTCATTTTTAACATCAAGTCCAAACACAAAGTCCGGCAGCAGAACCCACCTGAGACCGGATCAGCTGTTCCCCTCAGTCTGCCTCTCTGCTGCTGCGTTTGGCCGTTCCTTCTCCTTTTTACTCCACAGCTGCCTCCGAGTGGACGGGACAGGAAGTAGGAGGAGCCTCCGCCCCCCCTCAGCCAATAGAGAGGCAGCATTCACCTCCACCTGGCAGGTACCAGCTGGTTCACCCTCCCTGCTCTCCCCCTCCCAGGACTGACCAATCAGCAGCGCCGCTGGGCTCGGTGTGATCAGGGAGGCAACCTGAAGGCATCTGGGGAAGTTAAAGAGAGGGAGGGGGGGGAGGGAGGAGCATGGGGGGAGGGGGGGGGGGGGGGGTTTACTGGAGTGAATTACGGGAAGCTGACTCCAGACTCAGCTGCCCAACTTTCTCAGCAGGTCGAAGGTTTACAGGATGTGACTCATTTATGATCCAGACTGACTCCACTCTTTTTTGTTTTTTTTTTTCTTTTTCCTGCTTGGAGATAATTTTTTTTTTTTTCTTTGGTTGTTTGTTTTTTTGGTGTTTTTAACGAGACAGAGGAATTTCCATTTCATTACCTGAAGGAACAAAAGGTGTTACATCACCTCCGTAAATCTACTCCGACTCCCCGTCAGCCTGAATCTGAAGATACTTCCTGTTTCAGTTTAGTTTTTGGAATTTTTGAAGACGTCACTTTTTCACTTCTGCCTGACGTTGTTTGGTCCAAAACAATCGATTCATTGAGACAACCAGAAGATGAATTAATGATGAAATCTGGACGTCACATTAAAGTTCATGATTACAGAGTTCTGATTTAATACACTTTGGTTTTCCTCCACGGTGAGAAACTTCTATAAACAATAAAGTCCTTTTTTAAGGGATTATTTAGTCACTGAAATAAAAACATCACCCCAAATGTGAATTATTTACAGATCTGATGAATTTAACTTTAATACATCAGTGAAATATCAGACTTTTCACTTTGCTGTCCGGAGTTTTAAAATCTTTTTTTTGCAGCAGCAGAAACTAAAACTAAAGCTGAGTCCAGGTCTGACTAAAGCTCAGACCTGGACCCTCAGACCTGAACCCCCAGACCTGGACCCTCAGACCTGAACCCCCAGACCTGGACCCTCAGACCTGGACCCTCAGACCTGGACCTTCCGACCTGGACCCTCAGACCTGGACCTTCAGACCTGGACCCTCAGACCTGGACCCTCAGACCTGGACCTTCCGACCTGGACCCTCAGACCTGGACCTTCAGACCTGGACCTTCAGACCTGGACCCTCAGACCTGAACTCTCAGACCTGGAGCTTCAGACCTGGACCCTCAGACCTGAACTCTCAGACCTGGACCTTCAGACCTGGACCCTCAGACCTGAACCCTCAGACCTGGACCTTCCGACCTGGACCCTCAGACCTGGACCTTCAGACCTGGACCCTCAGACCTGGACCCGTCAGATCTGGACCCGTCAGACCTGGACCCTCAGTCCTGGACCCTCAGACCTGGACCTTCCGACCTGGACCCGTCAGACCTGGACCTTCAGACCTGAACCCTCAGACCTGAACCCTCAGACCTGGACTCTCAGACCTGGACCCTCAGACCTGAACCCTCAGACCTGAACCCTCAGACCTGGACTCTCAGACCTGGACCCTCAGACCTGAACCCTCAGACCTGGACTCTCGGACCTGGACCTTCAGACCTGGACCCGTCAGATCTGGACCCTCAGACCTGAACCCTCAGACCTGAACCCCCAGACCTGGACCCTCAGACCTGAACCCTCAGACCTGGACCTTCCGACCTGGACCTTCCGACCTGGACCCTCAGACCTGGACCTTCAGACCTGGACCTTCAGACCTGGACCCTCAGACCTGAACTCTCAGACCTGGACCCTCAGACCTGAACCCTCAGACCTGGACTCTCAGACCAGGACCTTCAGACCTGGACCCGTCAGATCTGGACCCTCAGACCTGAACCCTAAGACCTGAACCCCCAGACCTGGACCTTCCGACCTGGACCTTCCGACCTGGACCCTCAGACCTGGACCTTCAGACCTGAACCCTCAGACCTGAACCCTCAGACCTGGACCTTCCGACCTGGACCCTCAGACCTGGACCTTCAGACCTGGACCTTCAGACCTGGACCCTCAGACCTGAACTCTCAGACCTGGACCCTCAGACCTGAACCCTCAGACCTGGACCTTCAGACCTGAACCCTCAGACGTGAACCCTCAGACCTGGACCTTCAGACCTGGACCCTCAGACCTGAACCCTCAGACCTGGACCTTCAGACCTGGACCCTCAGACCTGGACCCTCAGTCCTGGACCCTCAGACCTGGACCTTCCGACCTGGACCCTCAGACCTGGACCTTCAGACCTGGACCCTCAGACCTGGACCCGTCAGATCTGGACCCGTCAGACCTGGACCCTCAGTCCTGGACCCTCAGACCTGGACCTTCCGACCTGGACCCTCAGACCTGGACTTTCAGACCTGGACCTTCAGACCTGGACCCTCAGACCTGAACTCTCAGACCTGAACTCTCAGACCTGGACCTTCAGACCTGAACCCTCAGACCTGGACCTTCAGACCTGGACCCTCAGACCTGAACCCTCAGACCTGGACTTTCAGACCTGGACCTTCAGACCTGGACCCTCAGACCTGGACTTTCAGACCTGGACCCTCAGACCTGAACCCTCAGACCTGGACCTTCAGACCTGGACCCTCAGACCTGAACCCTCAGACCTGGACTTTCAGACCTGGACCTTCAGACCTGGACCCTCAGACCTGAACTCTCAGACCTGGACCCTCAGACCTGGACCCTCAGACCTGAACCCTCAGACCAGCATGAGTGCACCACAACATATTCAGTTGTGAGTTTACATTTTTTATTCCTTCCTCGTCATCAACAGAATCGTAACATGAGATCAGATCAGATGAAGAAGAATTTGACCGCGATGTGAACTGGACTCAGCTCAGAATCGTGAGTCACCAGTCAGTTATGTGTTTGTTATAAACCCCCTTTTTCTTCTCACATGAAAGTTAAACTGATTCTTTTACTTATCCTGTTTCCCTGTTGAAGGTAATTCACCTTTTTTAACACAGTAAACATCACAGTTCTATGAATTGTGGGTAATTCCGTCAGGTAAAGTCTGCAGAAATGGAAAATGTGGCACGAAGAGCCCAAAATGTGAGTGATGCCCTTCGTGGTTAGACGCTGGGACAGTCCTCAGCCTGAGGGGCATTTTGTCTCACCGCTCTGAGCAAACACCTTTCACATGTTAGTCCTCACCTGAATCAGAGCTGACACAGGAAGACTGAAAACTCACTAATCTGTAACAATGAACGGACCTGAGCCTCAAAGGATTTCCATTTAGGCCGGTCTGCAGTTATTTGTTGTTTTGTGTTGGTTTAGAAAAATTTTATCAAGTTTAAAATTACAGCAATTTAAGATTAAAAAAAACTAGTTTTCTAAACTCTGTTGGTTTTTATACTCGACATTCTCCATGTCTGAGGCCGACTTGGATTATTAGACCTTCCTGATCTATCAGGGTCTAAACCCAAACACCAGAGAAACTCCCAACAGCTTCACTCGGGATTCCCAGATAATTTCAAAGTGAACACTGAAGTGGGTTTCATTTTCACCTCCAGAATTTCCCTCAGTCTTCACTTCAACTGAAGTTTTATTTTCGCTTCCTTTTTAAAGGCGTCGCTTAAAGCAGGAATAAAGTGAGATGGGACTGAAGAGACGTGATTCCAGATAACCAGGTTTCACTTTGTGGAACTCAGCCTTTAACTTCTTCATTCATTCATTCATCTTCTACCTCTGATCAGCCCGTGGACGGTGTGAGGCTGGTAACGGCCCCTGACGCACCGGAGTCCGGTCTTCTCGGAGTCGGGTTGTTTGGGTCTCCAGTCCATCACAGAGACAGACAGACCTACGGACAGTTTAGAGTCACCAATGAACCCAAACATGATGTCTTTGGAGACTCCACACAGAAAGGCACGAAGAGCCCAAAATGTGAGTGATGCCCTTCGTGGTTAGACGCTGGGACAGTCCTCAGCCTGAGGGGCATTTTGTCTCATCGCTCTGAGCAAACACCTTTCACATGTTAGTCCTCACCTGAATCAGAGCTGACACAGGAAGACTGAAAACTCACTAATCTGTAACAATGAACGGACGGGAACCGAACCCACAACCTTCTTGTTGTGCTGCCGTGCCGCCCAGCCTTTAACTTCAGCTATCAGCTATCATGATAGTTCTTGTGACTACATTTCTTTATTTAAAGAAAAAAGTGATTTTTGATTTAGAAAATGTTCAACAACATCATTTTGAGTTCTGGGAAACTGTTGAATAATAATAATAATAGAAATATGCTGATAGGCATTTGTTTCCTCTGTAATCTATCTCGTATGACCCCACTACGTCTACGTACGCTACACAACAACCTACAAAGCTGAATACACAAATAGTGACAGTACAGACAGTCATCCAGCTCAGAGACGATCAGCGTCTGTGATGAGTCAGCAGAAAAAAACTGGTGAGTCCTCCATTAAAACACAAACCTGTTTCAGAGGCATCTGTCAAAACAACAAAAACACACAAAAACTTCACCTCCTGCTGTAGTGATCTGTCCAATCCTGATTATTCTTCTCTCAAAAACAAAACAAGTCTTTAACGTCTTATCAACAGAAAATTTGGTTTTAAAAATAAAAATAGTGGTCAAATTTGTAACACACAACATGAGAGCAGTTTTACCGGAGACCTCGTGGAGGGCCCCGAACCACCGGACTAAACCGGGGAACCAACAAATAAAGGTTCATTCATTTTCTGTCAGTCAAACCGTCCATGATTTGACCAACCAACACGTTTGTGGTGGCAGGAGCTGGTCACCGCCATACAGAAATAAAGCAACACAACAAGGAAATTAAATAGATTAAAAAGAATAATAATAAAAGGCCGGGGCTTTTTCTGGGAATCTTGTTTTTCTGTTATGTGAATATTATATATTATATTTCATTGTTTTCCTTGGACAGATAGCAGGAAGTCATTCTGAAAAGGTCTTTGGTGATGTCATCACGTCCACTCGACAGATCGTACGTCAACGTCGCCGCCATATTGATAGCATTTTAATTCGCTCATGTGAATAATGTTTTCATCTCAATCTGTGTTGTCCGTTTATAATAAATGTTTCATATTTAACTGAACCCGTCGAACTGATCGCTCTGTTAGCTGTTAGCTGTTAGCTGTTTTAGCTCACTGATAATCAGCTGACTGATCGATAATCAGTCATAAATAAAAGCTCTTATTTTTTTTTTTTTTAAGGTGGATTAATTCTTATTTGTTAAAAGGGCCGAACTTCCAACATGGCGGACACGCTGACGTATGACACCTGCGGTCCGGCAGGTGTGGGCGGAGCATGTCGGACTGACTCACCTGGACAGGGAGATCAGGGACTCTGGTCCGGCGGAAACCTTCGGTGACGTCACCGTCAGGCCGTTTTGAAGCCCTTCGTGCCGCCGCCATCTTGGAACGGTCGATACCAGGAACGAACCATATTCGGACGAGGGGGTGGAGCCAACGATGCTAACACAGTTAGCTTCCTGAACGGAAGGTAAAATAATTTTTGTGGCTGATTAATAAAATGTTTAGTGTTGCTGAAGATGAACTTCAGACAAAAAAGAAAAAAAAAAAAAACATGTTTAATACAGCAGGACGTCACGTTCTGTTGCTAAGCTACGGTTACTAACGGTGACGCCATCGTTCGTCCTTTATCCTTTATCCGGAATTTTTTTTTTTTTTTTTTTTACTTCTACTAATTTGTTTTACTTAAATCCGAGGTTTTTTTTTTCTTTGTCTCATCTGGTCTTCTTTAAATTTACGTCGTGTTTCTTGGTTTCCTTTATTTAATTTTAGTTCTTTTTTCATTGATTTTAGTGCTTTAAAAATAAATTCGCTGCTTACTTGAAATATTCATTATGTCCTTTTTTTTTTTTTTTTTACTGTTGATTATTAGGAAAAAACACAATCCACAGTGTCTTATTGAATATTTCCGATCATATAGTTTCATATATCTCCTCCTCGTCCTTGTTGCTGCAGCTGAACTTTTCTGTCTCCATCAATGTCTCCTTCCTGTTTCTAATTCAGTTCAACTTCAACACCAAGCTGGAGATCTGTGGAGCAGCATGTTTAGTCAGCAGGTGGCGCCGTCACACAGTGAACACTGTGATGTTCCTGTTTGGACAATAGATGGCAGACAACAACTATAAACTATCACTATAAGAGCCTCAGTCTATTCATCCATCCATCAGTCTTCATTCCTTCATTCAGCTCAGACACTGACTGACCTCTGTGTCGTTGCTCATACCTGACAACCTGCCTCCATACTTATATAAGAGCATGTCCACCCTTCACCGCTATATTTAGTCTGTTTGGAAAGTTGGGAAACATTTACAGAGAGCAGATACGAGGCCACGCAGACACATTTTCACAACCGTACTGAGAGACGTGAAGAGTGAATAAAAGTTTGTGACGGAGAATTAAAAGTGTGTTTATCAGGCAACAGAGTCACCGACTGTTTTTATTCCTTCGCTCTCTGTGGGGACTTTTTAGAGTTATTCATTAAACCCTTTTAATAATGAACTTCTGTCTGTTTTTAAAACTATTATTGTATTTATGTCGAGTTGAGTTTGACCATCATGAGATACAAACTCTAACTACAGAATCATTGTTAATAACGTATTACTTCTATAGAGTTTAACCAACATGCTAATTGTGGTAGTATGGTAGTTTTGTAGCGAGAGTAAAAACATATCAGTAAATCTTAAGAATAAAAACGGTTTCTTTTTTAATTTAAGAGGTTTTTAGAGACATTGTTTTGGTTCGGACACAGCCAGCTAAAATGGTTTGTGTGTCAGTTAACACAGCAGCGTGAACCACAGCAGTTTATAAACTACAGGGATTACACTCAGGACGTGTAGTAAACAGGTCCAAACACCGTTTACTGGACTTTAATTAAAGTATTAAACCTTAACAGTTTGTTTTAAGCTTAGTTGACTTCATGGAACAGCGACACATATGTGCTGCTGTGTTGTATGTGTTGTACGGTTTGTAGTGTGAAGTTGTGGTATGACTAAGACTCAGCTCTGCTGCGAAACGTAAACGTCCTGGATGGCAGGAAATGGTTTTGGTTATCACTTGTATCTCATTCAGGGCAGAAGTGGTGATGTGTGTCTGATGTGTTTGGCTGTAGAGCCCCCACCCCCACCTTTACCCTGAAACAGCTACCCCTCCTCCATGAGGCCCTTACCTCCTTCCCTCTCGCCTCATTTCCTACTCAGGCCTGCAGTGAAAACTTAAACTACCTCCCAGCTGAGCAGCTCGAGATCAGGACAGTCAATTATGGCTCACGACAAAAACCTGAGTCAGCAGATTTAAGTTTTCAAAAATAAACACATGCAGTTCGTTTGCTGTTTAAGAAAAAGTGACTCTGTTACACATTTCGCCCACCAGAGAGCACTCCTCATTAACACAATTTAATCCAAACCAGGCAGCCGAACGAGGCCCGACACAGTCCGAGTCCTCGGACCGGCTCTGGTCCTTAAACCACATTTCCCCTTCTGAACTCACAGCAGGTCAGATTTATTTTTGCTATGGGGGGGACGGAAAAAAGGAAATTATCATCGGCTGAGTTACCATCATTTTAAAATTCTCTAAAATGTATATTTTGAGTTCATTACCATTCTTATATTAGATTTTTTTTTGAGGATGAATCTCACATTTTATGATTTATGAATTTTTTATTTTTTTTTTTTTAATTCCTGAATCTGCCACAAATTGAACTTTGTCTTCTTTGTACCTTTGTGCATTCTAACTGACAAACAAACGCACAAACAAACAGACAGTGGAGAAAAGAAACAACGGAATAAAGTGTGAAGTAGATTGTGTAGCTGGTCTTTAATGTAATTTGTTATTGGTGGCAGAGTCGAAGTGTCTGTTTGTGTTCACGTGTGGGAATGTACGTGGGGGGGTGTTACAGCTCCACCTCTGCCCTGATTGGAGGAGCAGAACCTGGATGGAATCTGTGCCTGGCTTTCACAGTGTGGGGGGGGGGGGGGGTCCTTTTTTCAGGGTGCAGGAGAATAAACAAAAGCCCGACGTTTGATGACTGCAGAAAATGTCCCTGGCAGAGTCCGCTGAGCTGGTGTTGAAAAAACAAATCGTTTTTCAGTCATTTGTTCTGTTCCAGTGTTGCCATGTGAATATTTGCCTACATGGAGCTCTCTAAATGCCCCCCCCCCCCCACTGCTGATGATCGTCCTCGTCCTCATCACACACGTGACAAATATGTGGCTGTGCTTCAGCAATTTGACCTTGAGGGGGGAGGTGGGCTTGGGGGCGTTGGGTGGGGGGTCACACCAATCATTCAGCAGCCACGTTGAAGTCTCTGGTTTTGAATCCAGCTGAAGCTTTTTTGTTTTCCCATAACCCCCCCAACTTTTCTTTCCCCCCCCACATCAGAAATTCCTTTGAAAGCCAAATTTTCCACGACATGATGACACTTTAGATGATTAACTGCTCCTGCTGCTCTTCCTGTTCTTTATTTTTTATTTTTTGCTTTATTGAAACCAATATTGGGAATAAAAGAGGAATGCAGCGGTCGTGGTGTCGTGCATGAACTCCGGCTCTCTGATGACGCTGTGCTTCATGCCTGAATAAGCAGTATCCAGAACAAGCTTGGGGAATTTGTGAGGCCTTTCTGTCTTCAGCACTCAGCGGGAAGACCAGCGGTCTGATTTATCTGAGATGGGAATGGGATCCTATTTCTGGATCCATCCACAGAGATGTCACTTTGTGTTTGTTATAAAGTTGTCTTGCTATTATCACAAAGTACAGATAAGCTAACGTGGGGCTTTTATTATTCCTTATTTAAATTAAAGTTTTGATCTGCAGCGACACAGTCCAGTCTTTACTGAAGCCTTCAACTGTCTCTAAAGAAAATGAAATACGATGATTTTAGTTTGGGAGTTTTCCTGAACCGTAAAATGAAACTTCAGGTCCAACATACAGATCTTCAGCCTGAGTCTGCTCCGTTTATCAGGGCAGAAGGTTGGCTGGAAGATTTAGCTGTCTGGCTAACTATCTGTTATCAAGGGAAGAAAAAAGTTGCAATATAACAAAAAGTACATGTGTATTTTAATTTGTCCGTTCAGGTAAAGGTGAAGTCTGGAGAGCAAAAAATAGTCTGATGAGAAGAGATGGATAAAATGGATGCATCAGGATGAAGATGAGAAGGGGAACTTTGATAAACTGGGTGAGAGGTCAACAGCTATGAGTGGGACTAAAGTCACGGGTTCATGAAAATGGACAGATTGTGTATCTGTGGCACAAAGGTGAGTTGAGATGAAACAAAGCAAAACTCCGGAGTTCTTTCGGTTTCCAGCATCGACCAGCCGGAACGCTCAGGATTCCCTGACCTTTCACACAGATGAGCTCACTACTTCTGTTCGCTGACGTAAACAAACATTTCAAACATTTTGTGTTGATATTTGTCGTCTTTGGGTGGATGTTGGTCAGTCCCAAACTTCGGTTCAAACAGAAATAACTCCACTGCTCAACAGAGTCCCATCAAACTTTGTACAGACACTAACGGACGAAAGAAGAGGAATCTTAATATATAATTTTTGGTTTGGATCTTCAAATCCAAACATCGTTTTGTTGAACACTTTATTTTATAACCAAATATCTGCCGATATTTCCACAGTACTTTTTAACAAAGAACTATTTCCTGCTTCGAGCCTTTCTGGATGGAGTTGTGTGTTCTCCCTGAAGCGGTGTGGTGTGGCCCAAAAATTAGGTTAATTGGCGATTCTAAAGTGACCTGAATGTGAACACGACCCTGAGATCTGCTGAAGCCAGACTTTATCTGGTCCTGAATCAGGGAACAGGAGGGAATGTTCTGTTCCTGTTCAGTATTAAATAATCCGGCTGTCGACGCTGACTCGATTATTTATTTACTGAGCACTTGTTTTGTTTTAACCTTATTCCTCTTTATTCTCAGAGCTGATTTCATTGAAATAAAATGTAAAAAAAAATCTGCCTTCCTTATATTGAAGCAGTGAGCTGTCAGTCGGACATATCAAACATCTCGGTGTCCCCTTAATGTCAGTTTTGGTTGACTGACCGTTTACTGACCAATGTCTCCGTTTTCCTGCCTCGCAGAATAAAATGAATCCAAATAAATTCAGTTTATTTATCCCAATAACAGCACATCTCAGCTGGTTCCTCCTCAGAGCAGCGCTACATTAACCCTCACAGCGATGAACTCAGACATTCTGCTGCATGAAATGAAATGTGGATCAGTCAGCCAACATTACAGCTCTTCAGCTGTCCGTTTATGCTGAGAAAACAATAATCAATACTGAAAAACCCTCTCACATTCTGCCTGAGATGGGAGGGGCACTTGTGGCTAATCATCTTACAGAGGGGGTCTGTGTCGCCCCTCTGCCCCCGCTCACCCTCAGAGGTATAGATGGTTTTAGACATAACTGTTCAAGAGTTAGGAATATATCCACGATCACTGCGGTGAGGGTTAGGGTTAGTTAGGGTTATTGATTAACTGTCAACAGTCAGATCGGTTGTCCTCAGTGTGTGTGTGTGTGTGTGTGTGTGTGTGTGTGTGTGTGTGTGTGTATGTGTGTTGGACTCTGCACATTAGCAGGTTTTTATGGCCTCAAAGTTTATCTGTGTAAAATGGTTAATTAATGTGAGAATGTTGTTCTGTAGAGTGAAGGCAGAAAAAGATCCCTAACACCTAGAAATCTCCAGCTGACCCCCCCCCCCCAAAAGTAAAACCCTCATTTCTCATTGTTAGATTTTCCCAGTGACCCCCCCCCCCCCCTTTTTTTGGCTCTGCAGTCTGGGAGACAACTGTTGTGTCCCCAACAGTTTATTGTGTTGAGCCCTGTGAATAGGCCGAGGCTCCCATTAGGCAAACAGCTCCCCTGTGCAGGGGTGGGGGTGGGGCGGGGGGGGCTACATAAATATTGTGGAGAAAATCAGCTGCCTGTTTGGAAAGAATCCAACTGAAGTGAGTTAAATGGAGAGTATGTCAGTGATCTGAAACATGAAGACAAATCAAACTCCTCACAGACAGAAGTGTCCTCTTTCCCTTTTATTTCACTCATCCAGGTTGGTGTCCCCATTGTGCCCCCCCCCCCCCCATCATTAGCACAAACAGGATGCATATTCCAATTAGGGACTGTCACAACGATGTGCCAAAAGCTTCGTCACGCTGTCAGCTGGAAACACACAGAAGACAGAAGGACAGAATACAGGAGTTATTTACTGCGGGGGGGGGGCGGCTGTATTTACCATTACAGGGCTGAGAACATGTGATTTCTTCACATGAGGGAGGAATGTTAATTCAATGTCCTGAGCTGGAGCTGCAGAGAACTTGTTAGTTGTGCGTTAGCAGAACTTATGATGGATATTATTCAGTCACTTGGCAGAGAAAAAAACTTTTTATATTATTGTTCCACCTCTGAGCATCACAGGAAGTCACTCAGCCGCCATCCGACTCAATATAATATTTATAATCAATATAATCCTGCAGTGAACGCCGTGATTTAATAACGGTTCACCTTAACTTCACTGCACTGCTGATGTTTTAATATTTCTACTTCATCTTTACTTCTCTTTCACTTTGATTTTTACTTTTACTTTTACTGAACTTTACATATTTCTGTTGTATTTATTTTACTTTGACATTCTATTCATATTAAATGTTATTTCAAGCAACATTTCTATTTGTATTATGGAGCAGATGGGCGATAAAGTATTTCTGATAAAAATTCAAATTAGAACGACTTAAATTTAAAGCAACAGCAATGCTCATTCATTGAGAGTGTCATCGTTTGTTTACTGTTGTGAATGCAGTAAACAGAAGCCTTATATGAACCTCCCAGGTTGTCATTTTTCATCCTCCCGCTCAGAAAGAGAGCAGAATTTCTACACAATTTTTTTTTTAACCCCATTTTCAGGGTGTGAACACAGTCAACAGCTTAATGTGGCGAGACATAATAAAATCCTCCCACAAAGCCTGGGAAGTCTCCCAACATTGATTCTGTGCCAGAGAAAGTGGATCCAGTGCAGTTTTGAAGCTGGGAGTGTTTGGAGTCATTGTGCTGAACTCAATTAAGACAGCAGTTTTATATTCCCACTCGTTTCTGGAAACCCTGAAAAAGCTTCTTGTTATTTTTCCAGATGCAGGTTGTAGAAGTTACTGAACTACACAACTACACAACATCTGTACTGCCCTGACAGCTGAGTTGTTGGTTGAAGTGCTGGTGTTGTGAAATGTGTGTCTGCCGCTGACTAAGTTCAATAAGAACAAACTGTTTCAGTGGAAAACCTGTTTTCACAGCGTGACAGTTCTAAAAGAGTGAAAACAACATGTGTATTTCTATCACAGATAAACAACAACAAATACAGTATGAATCATAATTATGATGCATGATAATAATAATAATAATATTCAGATTTTACAGGATACAAAGTTAAAAACAATTATGGAGACACACTAACTTTCTCATATTTACAGAAAATCTATATTTATGACGTCATCTGTATCAATAATAAACCGATCTTTTACAGGATTAAATGTTTCTGTTTTATGTGTTTTTACCTTTTTACGACAAAGTTTAGATGCGCGTGCACGCGCCCAGATTCCGCCAATCGGAGCCAGGCAGCCCTCAGTCCGCATGCGCGGCGACAGCAACGCCATCACCACATCCCGGAGCCGGATCCGCCCGATGACACAGAGAACCTGATCCTGCCCGACCTGCCTCATCCCGCTCCTCAACCCGGACTCCCCGAGAACCCCCGAGGCCACCGGAGACCCCCCCCCCCCCCCACCCCGGAGAACCGGGACCTGAGCACCGAGCACCGAGCACCGGGACCCGCCGAGCCGCCGCGGTAAGTGACCGGACCGAGGCGTCCGTCCCCGGCTGAACCTCCGGAGGACCGGGGGCCGGCTGGTGTGTGTCCGTGTGTGTCCGTGTGTGTGTGTGTGTGTGTATCCGTGTGTGTTCGTGTGTGTTCGAGTGTGTGTGTGTGTGTGTGTGTGTGCGCGCGCCCTCTCGTTGTCACGCGCCATCGCGACGTGGTTTCATTCAGATGCTGCCGCGTTTTTTCGGTCACACGTGAAACTTCTGATGGTCCGAGACCAGGACGGACCAGGACGGACCAGGACTAGGACCAGGACGGACCAGGACCAGGACCAGGACTAGGAGCAGGACCAGGACCAGGACCAAGACCAGGACCAAGACCAAGACCAGGCAGGGACCCCCCACAGACACACTACACACAGACACACACAGATACACTCAAACACACACAGAAAGACACACACAGATACAAACAGATACACACACAAGTGATGGTCTGAACGAGACACAAAATAACACACACAGATACATAAAGACCACTGGGGGGTCTTCCATGGTGCCCCCCCCCCCCCCCCCCCCCGAAGTCTGATTGCGGGAACGTCAGTAACTGTAAAGCTCGTTGTCGCCATTTCACGATAAAACGGAAGTACAGCTGAACTCTACTATAAGAGCACTGTGTTGAACTCACGTAGGCTTTTATTTTGGTAAAAGAAAGGAAACGGCTCCGCTGTTGAATTCGAGTGAATCGATCATCAGCGAGCGGAACGGACGGACTTTACAGGTGACCAGGTGACCAGGTGAGATCCCTAACAGTCCTCACACTGCTCTTCCACCGGGGCCGAACTTCACTGTTAGCTCGGGAAGTTATTCCCAGACGACAGTTAGCTTTCCTTGTAGATTAGCTTGAAGCTAACGGGGTGAAGAGATGATTAATTTTTCTTTCTGTTTGGGTGACGTTGGGGGGGGAGGGGCTTCGCCACACCTGCCTGATTATGATTAACTTGCACCTGTGTTCGGGCGAGCTGGACGAAAGTTTATATCCCGATAAAGTATTTTTTTCTTAACTTAATATTTATATTTATATTTATATATACACACACATGAAATGAATGGTAATTTATTTCATCTTTTCCCCTTTTATATATAAAACATTTATATTTTAATATAAAAGGACAACACAAATACCATTCAACATATCTGGTAGTTATCAGTTTTCAGGTAATGCATATTTCAGTTAGTTTTCTGTTTTTTAAGTCTAGATTTGAGTCTGTCTCTGCTGCTCTTCATGCCGTGACTTTAAGCCACAGAGAAGATTGGACGTGTTCCAGTTGTTGGCGGCAGTTTATCGTTGTCTGACGAACCAAAGCCAAACAGTTTAGTTCTGTTTTAAATTCTATTTTAAAATAAATGTGTTTTTTTATGACAGTTGACAGTATTTTGTGATTTCTGCAGTCATAATTAGAGCAGTTCAAAATGCCCTCTGTGAGAAAAACTTTGAGTAAATCGTCCAATATGTGACAGCTGTCTGGGGCTAAATGTTGATGAGAATGTTGTAAAGAAAGGGGCAGACAGCTGTTTCTAAACGACCTTTATTTTTGTTACTTTTTGGTGCCCCCCACCCAAAAATACTCTGGACCCGCCCCTGACACAGACACACACAGGTGATGGTCTGAAAGATGACACAGACAGTCCTTCAGCATCAGGACTGGTTGTTATTTCTGTTAGTGAGAGTTTGTGTCTCATTGTGGTCACCTTTATCGTCCTTTTGTGTTGGTTTTGTTGCGTCCCTTTGTAATCACTCCACATACATTTGTTGTAATTTTTTAAAATGTGTTGTCATCACATCTTCATCTGGGCATTTTGTGTCTCTTTGTGTGTCTTTGGTGTCACTACATGCTTGGTTGTCATTTTTTTGTCACCTGACAAACTTTTGTGGTAATTTTCTGTTTATTTGTTACATTCATAATTTTGTAGTCTTTTCGTGCCTGATTGTCGTCATTCTTTGTTGTTGTTTTGCATCCTTTTGCTGGTATTGTTGTGTGTCTTTGTAGCTGTTTGCATCACTTGTCTTTACTTGTTTCATGTGTCTTTTGCGTTGATTTTGTGTCACTGTGGTTGTTAATATCTGTAGTTGTTTTGTTGCTGTTATAGAACTTCCCAACACTAAATAATAACTCTCCCAGAGTTCAGCATCTCTGTGCCAGGGGCCCCCGGGGACGTGCCTGCTCAGTAATCCTCCAGTGGCTGAGGGTGAGGTGGGGGGGGCGGGGCTTTGGATCTTGAGCCTTAGCTGTGTGCAGCGGTGCAGTGAACGCAGCCTAATGTGTGATCTATTCTCTACAGAGCTGAATGAGTTGGCGGCTCTTTGAGGGCCGCAGCTCGACGGACAGATCACCATTGTCCTCAAACAGCCAGCGCTGCTTGTTGTCTATTAATACATGTGCAGCGAGGGGGAGGCCGGAGCAGGAACGCTAGCCAATGATGTCGAGCTTCATGTATAGAACCTGGTGCCATGCTGGAGCTTCTGTCCGTTGAAATCTGACCTCTGTGGAGGACCGACAGTTGAAAAACATGACCAATACAAAGCTGGAGCGGATGAATCGATGTGTGACGTCTGTTTTTAGACCTACACCGTTCGGATGCTGTTTTCAGAGAGTCTCACTCACCTACAATTAATGCACATTTTCTGGAACTCACCAGAGAAGCCTCTCCCCTTTTGATTTCCTGGTGATTTCACCTGAATGGAACTTTCTTGCAGGCCAGGCTGCAGACACACATTGTGCAATATTTACTGTTCCAGATAGTCTTTATTGTTGTGACTTGTTGCTGATGAAAAGTTCTGATGCTGCAGCTTTAAAGAAGAACTTCAACAATGCTGACTGAGCTTTGTTGACCTACTGATAGTGGCTTTGTTAGGAGGCCCACGTGTCATTCAGTAACCTTTGACCTCTGCTATTTAGGGTGAAACCTTTCTGTCTCGTTGTCACTTGACGTACTTCTGTGGTCATTTTGTGTCTGGTCGTAGTGAATTTATGAGCACAGAGGAGCGACTTTATTATTAAAGACAGTCGCAGTGCATCAGTTATTCAGTTAATAAATAATAAATATGGAGCACTTAGAGAGGGTGCCAGGAAGTGTCAGTCAGATCCTCCACAGGTGGAATCAGGTCTGTGGAGAGCGTTTGTCTGAACATGTTGGTCTCCAGCTCTGCCTTATTTATAGACTAATGAATCCCAAAGTTAAGCAGCTACATTTCACCGCTGCTCAGAAAAGGAGAGCTTTAAACACCTGAGCTGGTTTATACTCTGTTTATCAGTAAAATATTCTGATGGGGGGCTGCACTGCTTGGAACAAAACTCCCACCTTGCTCACTTTGGCCTTTTAATGAAAGCTGAACAAAAGTGAGGATATTGTTTCCCTTTGGTTGTTTCCCAAAAATTGTTGTAGCTCCTACAATTTATATACTGCACTTGGTCATATTGTTATTTCAATTAATTGTGCTGCGCCAACTGATTTTAATCACCTCTTTCTCTTGTTTAGTTTGTGTATGCCTGTGTTTTTCATAGGAAATGTGAAGTGTTGACTTGCAGTAAAAGGTCTGGAGTTGAACCGGGAACATCCTGCTCAGGACTCGGGCACAATTACACCTCATTATAGTAACAAAGGTTTTTTTTAAGCATCGATTGTTATCATATTTCCATCGTGGACGTCTGCTGTGACACTCGGAGTTTGTGTTTGTGTGCAGTCAGAATTGAACAAACTATTGAGACAAACAAGTTCCTCACAAGGCAGAAAGGCATAACCAACATTTTAAATCCAGACAGCTGAATGTTTAGGCCCATTCTTTGGTGTGTGCCTTGTGTGCACATGTCCCACAAAAGCTGCACATGTTGGAGCAAGTGAGGGGTAGGGTGTGTGTTGGCTCATGCCTGTCAGCTTTAACTGGTTGTTGGTGTTAATCTGGTAAATATCACGCAACCTTTATCTGCACAGAGCACCTTTCCAATGCTCAGTAATTGAACTTGTAATTTGAGCCCAACAGAAGCTGAGTGCAGGTTTTTTTTTGTTTTTTTTTTCAGGAGGTGAGGTTTAGTTTTTGGGACAGATATTTTACAGTCATGATGACTCTGTAAAAAATATTTGCATTTATGGAACGACAGTAAAGTTCTCTGCAGGTCGGCTGACACCTCGTATCTCATTCCTTCCTTCCTTCTTCCTCTCCTCGTAGTCACCAGTTTTCAGTGAGCTTCTGTATCCTGTCTTTCTTCAACACCATTTGGAAAATTTGGAAAATCCAAGTGAGTCAGTAAGTATCTTTATTCAGAACCCGTCAGCAGTTGTATGTGTCGTAAGGTGGTAAGACTCTGGCTGGAGAAACTTCGGTTTGTTGCTGAAGGATTTCAGGTAGCTGAACAGAGGCTGGTAAGGAGAGTGTTTGTTCCTGCAGAATGAATGGCCTCATTGAGCAGTCCCTCAGGAGTCGTCCTGCTTTACTGGTCCTCACACACATACACACACATATATATACGCACACACACACACACACACACACACAGAGCAGCGACTCCTTTGGTGGGACGCCAACATAAATCCGCTCCCTGCGGTGAAGCCTGCTTCCCATTAAGGCTTTGTCCACGCTGCTGAGTTTCTTCTTCCCCTCCACATCGCTCCGGGTTTTGGAAAAGCTTTAGTTTGAAAACTCTCAGGTTGCACTGTAGTCTGAACGGGTGAAAATGGTGACCTTTGGAAACAATGACAATGTCACACTCCTGGTCGCTCCCTGATTGGCTCTTATCAGCATTCTCCACTAATGATGAAAGCAGCATGAGTTATAGAGTACAGGACACATGCAGAAGTTCAGTGAACAGCAGCTAGCAGGCACCCAGGTCAGCAGCCTCAGGCGTTTATTGTTTAATTGTGTGTCTATATGAAGAATACATTTTTAATTGTAAGTGTGTGTCTCATTTTCTCAGTTTTTGTCTCACTTTTTTCTTTCTGTTCTTTCTGTAAATGTCTTCGGTGCCTTGGAGGCACAAAATAATAATAATTATAATTATGGATCCTAAAACAGCCTTTGCTGCCCTCCAGGCTGCTTCTTGTAGACAAACATCATTAAGTGGACATTTAGATCCACCGTAATTAGCATAGCCCCGCCCCCTCTTAATGACTGTTGCCCCGGCTGGTAATGTTCCTTTTCTTATACGGCACATGATAAAACTCATACTAATGTTCTGATCTGATTTAAATTAAATGAGGCAAGTTTTATCAGCAGCAGCTCGTTAATCAGCCGTGAAATGAAAATTTGGTTAGTTAGCATTGAGATCAAAATCTCATTAGATTAATCAGTGTTTTATGTTTAATATGTTTAAAATATATTCTCATTTAGGTTGATTTTATTATCGAGAATAGATATTATATTTGTTGTATGATTTATATAATTTTGTGATGATTATTCATTATCACAGGTGGATAACATTATTTACAAAACAAAACAATAAAAAAAAAACAAAAAAACCTCAGCCTCATATTTCATTAACTCACGAACCTGTTTGATTTCAATGTTATGTGTAGTAAAAAGGTGAAAACGGTCATATGATGACACATAGAAAATGTTTTAAAGTCATACGAGGTGATGTTGTATTTACCCTTCCAGCTCTTCAGTGTTTGAGCATCAAGGAAATTAAATCCTCAACAGCTCTGAGTGCCTGTGACGTTTGCAGAGCTAAATTAAACTTAGGAATGTCATCTCCAGAAAATCAAAACTCGTCACCTTCTTTGCGTCAAATGCCACGTTGTCTTTTTTTAAGTTTCCTTGGCAGCGTTGGTGCATGTTTCCCATTGGTGCTGCTAAAACAGGCGTCACCCTCCCCCTGCTCATTCCTCGTCAGCTTTCTCCTTCAGTGACCTCTCTGTTCCAGGTTCACAGGCAGATCCTGGTCCTGGGTCGGGTTCTGGTTCAGCGCAGGTTGGACCAGCTCTCCGTTGGGTGGCTGTTTCATTAAAGGATGCCATGACAGTAATTTCACAAATGGATATATCTATATATTATTTAGCTGAAATTGGTTTTAAATGTATTTTTAAAAAAAGTCCACTGTCAAAAAGACACAGTTTAATAAAGGTGCAGTGTTTTCAAAGTCCAGTAACAATGTAATGGAGTTACAGGAGGAAGCGGGAAACAGAGCTTTGGCTCTCAGTAGACGTTAAAACAGAATTACATAACAGTTTAAGACTTCCGGATGGCTATCGTGTGCGATAAAACAGATGGAGGGTCACTGAAGAGTGAGTGGACAGAAAGGCTGGGTTTGAAATAAATCCTTAAATCTGTAAAGGTGGAAAAGTCTGAGCTGAAGTTGGTCCGACATTCAGAGACCGCACAGCTGCACTTCGACCTGAAACCTGGAGTCCCGTTATAAAATGTCCAACTGCAGCCAGGTAGGAAAACCAGGTTTAGTCTAGCAGCTTATTTCAATCTTCATAATACATAAAAAATCTTTTCTGTAGATTGTGCTGTTATTGTTATTTTATCAGATTAGAGTGTTTGTGTCATTGTTAGAAGCATACTTTATGAAGCTAACACAAATACGCATTCATTCGTTCATCTTCTACCGCTTTTCCGTTTCCGGGTCGTGGGGGGGTGGGCGGAGCCGGTGCCGGAGCCAATCCCAGCTCACATTGGCTGAGGGCGGGGTCACTGTGGACAGCTCGCCAGTCGTTAACACAAACAGATAATACTTAGTTGTCAGTTTCATTTCATTTTGCTTGTTAGCTGTGGGATTTAAGAGGAAGGTTTGATTTCCAATGAGACTGAGTCCATCTCTCTGTCTGTTGGCTTCTGGACTGGACTCAGTGTTGAGTATCTGTTGGACGTTTAGTGAGTTGGCGTCCCGACCGTGGAGAGTAAGACTCACATGATTCCAGTGATGGTGTGAAGAATCTTTGTTTACTGAGCATTTACGCCCACTCAGGTTGACATGGAGGTCGGCGCTCTGTCGCAGCTCGCTGTTTGGTTTGCTAATATGAACGTGTGGTATCTGATACCATCTGCAGAGCTGAACTGCTTGCGCGGCTGGCTCATTTTGGAGTTTCTGACATCATCAGACCTCGCTGCTGTCCTCCACATGTCCTGATCTGTTGACTCTGGTCTGAGTGCAGAGAAGCAGCTCTTTGATGGGATGAATCAGTGGAGGACAGAAGCCTTTTATTGTCACTGTGTGAAATATACAGCAAAATTCAGAGAGCTGCCAAAGACAGCAGAAAAATTCTGCTCTTAAAACAGATACTAGTTGTGTGTTTTGTTGAGGAGGCTTTAGTTTGATGGTGAAAGGAAAGGAAGGCGATCTGAGTTCGATACCTCGGTCCCTGCGTGCTCTCTCTGGTCCATGCAGGTTAATCGGTGACCATAGATGATGGAAAAGACCTCTGACCCCCTTACTGACCTGTCCTGGTCCTGTTGGCCCAGTCTGCCATAGTTGGTGCTCTCACCTGTTGATCCTCCACCATCCTTTAGATGCCCTCCGACTCTCCCACCTGACCCAGAGGGGTTGTCCTCGAAGCTGTTCTTGCTGTGGTCCTGGATGTGGATCTGGGCCTGTGTCTTGATTTAGCATCATCATCACAACTCTTCTGGTTGTGTTCACTCTGACTGAAGCTTAGTGTTCAGGCCTCTAATTCTGGTGCATTAGACCTTCTGTTTCTGATGTCGCGTCAGATTCAATGAAACTGAAAGTGACTTGTCATAGTAATCATGATGCAGTGTGTGTGTGTGTGTTGGGGGGGGGTTCATGTAAAGCTTAGTTATGATAAATAAGGCCAAACATTTCAATGCAAACATTGTTGGTGTGACTTTAACGGTGTGTATTTTGAGGCGATGGTGGCAGATGCACATCGGCGCTGACCTCTTTTTGGTGTGTGCAGTAACACAACCCCTCTGCTGAGCTCATTACATGACACATGTCATGTGTTGGCGGCATGCAGTCAGATGGGGATGTGTTACGGTTCCCACCGTCCTCCCCCTGAGCCTCCGCGGTCTTGAATTGATGTGATAACTCTTGCCACACAAGTGACACCATACGTGAGCGACACCGCCGACAAACCAGCAAGTAACCTGTGGGTTGACTGGCATGTTTGGATATGTCAGTCAAATCAGAAAGCTTATCTTTCTGTGAATTCTCATCTTGTACTGTTGCCTGGTTATTCAGGTAAACTGCCTGAAACCACTCATTTATTTCAGCCTTCTTTGTTCATTAATGTGCACAAATAAACCCCGATGATGTGACTTAATTAGGACTCACAGACACTTTCACAGTGGGGCAGTATGAAATACAAAAAAATTAATTATATTGCAATCATGTTGGCTGATTGTAATTTTCGCATCTGAAAAATATTGTTTGTATTAGAGAGCGTCTCTTATGGTCCAGACAATGTAGGACAATATTGTGGCACATTTTACCTTTATCTTTTATTTTTGAGGCCCTTTTGGGCCGCAGTGAAAGAGGAGTTCGGAGCATGGCTGCACAATGAGCAAAAAAAACTCTATTTTAGATGTTTCAATGATGTCATGTTTGTTGGGTTTGGACCAAAAAGTACTTCCCTTTAGTCTGGAAAAAGTCACCTGGCTGGCTGGGAGTCAAATCAGCAACTCACTGTTCACATTTGAGGCCAAACCTTTAATTCACTGTTAATGTCAACTGGAGGAAGTAAATCATTAAAATAACGACGACATCATCAGATAAATGGCAGAGTAGGAAAAAAGCTGAGCCACAAGGAGTCCAGTTGAACAAGCTCTGTGTGCAGTTTTATCTTTTATGTGTTTCAGCCACAGAAATGGTTTCTGAACAGGCGGCAGACGGAAGTGAAGCAACAGCAACCAGAGTCCGTGACAGGCTGCTGACGGTGTAGTGATTCGTGGAGCGTTACTAAATACCATGTGGAGCAGAATGACACCTGTTAAAACAAGGATACAATGTCTTTCTGAGTTTAGAGTTTAAAAAAGTCTCTCTTCCTGAAATAACTCACTCAGCTTCATTTGTGGATTTGCCTTTTTGAAGCAAACGGTAGCCGAAATGATATCAGAGCTGGGCAGAGCTGAAGACCGAGGCCTAAATGGAAAAAGGACATGTAGATGGACCAAACACTGCCACTGAAATATTTAGACTGATGCAGAAGTGAGTTCAGCATGTGACATAAGACAGTTTGTTTCCCATCTGCCCTGAAGAGGAGGCTGAGCTGCTGGTCTGTCGGACGCTCGGGGCCCCCAGGGGCCAGCTGTGTTATTTTTACATTCATTTGCTTATCGCATTTTATTTTTAGTTCTACTACAAACTTGATTGACCTTCAACAACATTTCCTGGCAACAAGTGGGAGAGCGGTTCAGATGTTCCATCATTAAACTGAATGCCTGGTCACCTTCTTCGTATCGGACAGTCCAGTCCAGTATTTGAGCCAGGACCGAATTCTTTGGGATTTTAATCATGTTTCACATTCATATCCTGGAGGATCGTGCCCTTTGGAGTCCTTCAGAGGAAGTCTGGGTTAGAGTTCAGGGTTAACCAGCTCCAGCATACAGGATCAAAGTGAGCTGCTCGGTTTGGTTTCTGTCAGTCTCCTTCATCTTTATTTTTCTGACTTTTCTTCCTCTAGATGATCCACCATCATCATTCCTTCCTTCTCTGTTTCCTCGCAGGTTTTGAGTCCAGCAGAGTCGTTCCCCTCTTCTTCCTCCTTGTGAGCAGACATGCCTCCAGCGGTGGGTGGACCTGAGGGGTACACCCCTCCTGAAGGTGGCTGGGGTTGGGCCGTGGTGGTGGGAGCCTTCATCTCCATCGGCTTCTCCTACGCCTTCCCCAAGTCCATCACAGTGTTCTTCAAAGAGATAGAGGTCATCTTTAACGCCACGCCCAGTCAGGTGTCCTGGATCTCCTCCATCATGCTGGCTGTGACGTACGGCGGAGGTGAGTGATGTTTGTGTCTTCATAGAAAGTTCATATTTCTGCTCTATAATCAGCTGGTAGAAGGATGTGTTTATTATGGAGAGCTAGAACGGTGTAAACAGGAAATGGGACGGGCAGAAGGGGAACAGGAAGGAGGGCCTTAAGATCAGGCACACCTGGAACGCTCTTTAACCTTCATCCAACCTAATGACCATCAGGGGGCGACTCCACCGGCTATAAATAGAAGTCAGATTGTATTGGTCATGTGTTGGTCTGGTTGAGTCTGTCTTCACACAGAACGTGTGTTGAACAGGCAGCGTTTGATCAGCTGCGGCTGAGTAAACGGTTGTGATGATGAAATCGATAATGGTGACTCTGCAGTGAAAGCACTGTTAGTTATGTAAGTAATCTAAATAGCTGCACTTTTCATTCAGAATTTTTCTTTTTTTCCTCCAAACTGGAGCCGTTGGGCTCTCAGGGTGTTTGTTGGTGTCTGAAACTGTTTTCCACTCCTCCATCTGTCAGAGCTCGACGCTTCTCCAGTTTCTTCCTTCACTGAAGCAACACAAAAACAAACTCCGTCCTTACAATCACCATCAGTTTACCATCTGTCCCGTCCATCAGTCTCACAGCTTCTGACAGGCTGATGGAGATAATGTGGGAAATGGATACTGTGGAAAACAAGAAGATATCTGTTCTGCTGTAATCTGACAGACTCTGGAGAAAAGCTGTAAACCAACCACTGACTTCATTTTACCACCGCCGAGTAAAAACAACACAACTCAAACAAAACGCAAAGGAGGAAACGTAGAGGTAACACAAAGTCACCAGACTGAATCTACAGATTCTTCATGGGAAGTTGCCGGTTTGGTGTTCGGTTCCTCTCTCAGATATTATTTTTCTGCTCTGTTCCCCTTTACAGAAACGTCAGCAGAGTCTGTGCTCATGTCACTATGGTGGGCATATTAGATAGAACAAGGGTTCCCAACCACTATCCACTAAGGCATTGAAGTCTATGGGAAAATGTCCCAGGAAGGAGGGGAGGGGTTAGGGGGCGGGGCTACTGTGTGACTGACAGACTGTAGCCAGTACAGGTCAGATCAGCCCTCCTCCTCAGCTCCACCTTCTCCAAATGTGGAGCCCTCCAGTTTAAAAAAACCAAGATAACAAACTGCAGGCTTGCCGGTCACTTCTTGACCGTAAAACCTCAGATGTGAACCAGCATCTGACTTCACCTACAGCGCGTAGGTGAAGTCAGAGGACGGGGGAGTCTGCAGAGCTTCAACCAAATAACAGAACAGAACAGTCAGTTCGTCCACCTCATGACCCCGTTTTTTGAATCTGCCCTTCTGCAACAATGACGTTAACGTTTACATGTTTCAGCAGGAACTCTCATCTAGTTTCCGGTTAGATGAGGTCGGGGAAGGTTTCAGTTCAGGTTTCCTTCTTTCTGGCTGTCTTGAAGTTCTTTTCTGACTCGACGTCACCGTGTGTGTTTGAACCTGCCGACCACTCGCTCGTTTGACGCCTCTGTCTCTTTTTTATCTCCCTCTCGAATTTCAGTTTCTAAAAATGGTTTGTCTTCCTACTGCTCTTAGTCATCGTCTTCAGAGCTGTGTGCCAGCCTGCAGCCGCGTTTAGTCGGTTTAGGGGGGGGGGCAAAGTTGCGTAACAGCAGCCAGATGTTGAAGTTATTTATTGTTTCACAGTTTATAGTGAACAACAGTTCTTGCTGCTCGTCGTGGAAATGGAAGGAAATTGCAGAAGTTATGGCGGATAAATCACCATATTGCACACAAGGCAACGCACGTACGCACGCTGACTCACACTAAAGACAAACAAAAAAGAAAACCACACACACTCATTCATGGAGGTTTGATGACGCCTGATGAATGAGACCCAGTTAACGCATGTGAAACTCGTCGGACAAAGAAAAGTATCTGATCCATTTGGATATTAAATGTGATCTGATCTGATGTACAAGTTTTATTGTGCATTGTGATGAAAAACAAGTTTACCTCATCTCAATTTCCCGTCCCTCTTCCACTGACTGTCAAAATAAAAAGGACAAAATGCTCAATAAATAATAATCGCTAAAATAATCACACACAAAAAAAGAAAAAGGTGTTTTAGTTTGTTCTGGAGCTTTTTATGAGCCTGTATCCTGATGTGACATTTTCATATTGTCCTATCTATAATCTAAACTAAACCGTTTCATATTATCTGGACTCTGACTCTCACTGAGTCCAGATCTCAGTACTAATTTTCTCCAGTGTAATTTAAACTGGTAGTTACTGAACTGATTTGGACCCAACAGGAAAAGGCGGGTCAGATTTCTTGAACATTGTGCTCATTTTTGTGAATTTCTCAGGAAATATTTGAATCTTGCTGTAAGAAGTCAGATGTTTGGATGATGTGGGGTCTGTGGGTTTGGTGCCTGATCTGGATCCATGTAGGGTTGTTTGACCTTTGTGGAGGTGGACACTACAGCTCGGAGGATCAAGATATTTCTTCTGTTTTTTATGACCCTCCAAAAATTACACTCACTCAATCATGTAGGCCCCTCTTGAACCGTCCTTCCTTCCTTCATTTCCTTCCTTGTTTCAGTGAGCTTCAGTTGGCTTTTTTGTGCTCTGTGTGGAAAATCCAACAAGTCAGACACTAATAAAAAATCTTTAATCATAGCCATGAAAGTGGAGTTTAACTCTCCAACGGCTCAGTCAGTTCTCCAGTCCGGTCCCTGAACACACCACCATAAAAGGAGCGTTTGATGTTTTTTACAACAGTGACAGTTTCATCTGTTTAAAGTCAGCAGCCATTATTCTGCTCATCAGAATAAGAGCTCCGCTCTGGGATGATGTGAGATAAACCGGTTCTAGTCAAAATACAAGCCACTCTCTCCCATCTCCTCTCTGCTGCCTTTTAAACCTCAGTGTGTTTCTCAGGGGAACTGTCTGACCAGGCGCTGTGCACTAGTTTGGGAACAACATAAACAGCCCAGAAGCTCTCACTGTGTTTAGAGAAGAGACGCAGTAAACCGGTGAAGATGCCAAGTCTCTGACGTCAGTTCATTCTCCGGCGTATGCTCACATTTGGAGCTGCACTGCCAAACCAATAAGCCGGACCAGCACTGATATCAGTAGATTTTCAGACAGGAAAAAAGAGTGGGGAATTGAGCTGTGGGATCTGGGCCAGCAGATTCCTTAAGTCTTGGAAGTTGTTAGGTGGAGCCTCCTTGGATCTAGGCCTGTAGGAGGATTTTTTGGTGGACTGGACTCAGCATGGACACCCTGACCGGCCTGCAGCTCGTACATGATGTTAGAGGATTAGTGATGGTTCAGCTCGAATCATCGACTTGAAATAGAAAATTTACTAAAAACAAACAAACTCAGACTCAGACACACTGTAATGTCTAACTGTGCTGAATCGTCTGGGAAAAGCTGAACCTGACGGGGGGGGGTTGTCTTCATGAAGCCTCCTTCACAGCCTCACTGAGGGGGAGGCCGAAGTCCCACTTCTCTCTGACTCCCCCTGTGATCTGTGGGACTTCTCTGTTCTTTCTGTGTAGGATTAAAACAGAGTCCGTGTGTGAAGAGAGGCAGATGTGTGTGTCTGTGTGTGTGCATGAGTGCAGCTTGAAGAGTGTGTGGTTATTGTCTGTTGATCTGATTAAGGCCCAATCCCAATTATCACCCTACTCACTACCCCTAGCCCTCACCCACTGCCCCTTAACCCTCAAAAGGAAGCCACAAGAGGTAGGGTTTTGTAATCTTCCCTAGGAATTGGGACACCACTTGCTACGTCACCGCATAGTTTACGTTCGGGCACGCAAGCAACTGCGTAGTCCCAGCAGCAACATGGAGGCTACGGTTCATGTAAATTTCATTCGGCATGATTTCATTTTCGTATGTAACGCCCTCACCCTGTTCGTACTCTGTCTGTCAATGTAAATTTTAACAATATATATTAAAAAAACAAAAAAACAAAAAAAGAACATGGAGTCAACGGCTGTGATCGTTTTTTTGTTTTTTTTTTAGCATTCATCATGCTTCGGTTGTAAATAAACCAAGAGGTACACGGAGAAGAATACACCATCGACGTCTGTTGTCTCTTGTGAATTTTTGTGGTTTTCTTTCTCCGACTTCTCCACATCCTCTCGCTCTCTGGGGATCGCAGAACTGGCCCTTCCTCGGTAAGTCAGCATCGGAAAACCCTCGCTCTGAAGGGCTAGATTCATACCCCCTACCCCTCGTTACGCCCCCTACCCCTACGTGAAAAAAGGAATTGGGACACCACTACCCTCGTGGGAACGTGCAAAATTTGTGGGTAAGGCTAAAAAGTAAGGGTAGGGGGTGTATTGGGACTGAGCCTAACTATGGGCCAGAGTTCAGATTGATACCCATCTGAGGAGAAGAAAGGAAACACAATCAGAGGATTGGTCAGTAAAAATGCACACAACGTTCTCTGCAGCTGCAGCAGCTGTTAAATGGAATGATTTCATATTTTAGTAATGACAGTTCAGAATCCAGTCCTGTACAGCATTAGCTTTTAACATATCTGTTGATCAAAAACTGAATTTTCTGAATGTTATAAATATTAAGAAGAAGAATAAATTTGATTTGTAGCCACCATTCAAAGAGACCTTACAGCACAAAGGGTCAAATACGACAACCCAGGTTAAATTAGAGCATGAATAAAGAGGAATTTGTGAGCTTAAACCGTGTTGGGGTGGTGAGTCCCAGAGTCCAGGACCTTCAGAGCCCGTGGTGGTCCGACAGGCAGGAGGTGCAGAGAGACCTCCGAGACCAGAATGAAGAGGACGAGGGGGGTGGGGGGGGCCATGTGTCATCTGAAGGACACAGCAACATGGTGGTCGACATAGTTCAGGTGTTAAGACTCTGACCTTGGAGTAGGACATCCCCAGTTACAAGAAAGGCTCAAAAATATGCAGAATGAGTTAAAGAGCTTTGAAGTTTCTGGATGGAACGGTTCGGGACAAACAGGGCTAGGAGTTTCCCCCTACTTTCAGTCTTTGTGCTAAGCTAAGCTAACTCCATTCTTATATTCTCCACACAGAAACAGAGCTCATCTCTTCCTTTAAAGGCCGGGGTCCTGATGGAGGACATCAGGTGGGGGCCGATGGGGCTGGGGGAGAAATGTGAAGCATTCTCAGTAACTGTCAGGGCAAATCCCATCAGCTGTTTCCCTCCTGCCCCTCCTCTGTTGTTTCTATGTAGACATACTCAGAACCAGCTGCTCCTCTCCCTCACAGAAAGTGAAGGTCATGAAGGTTTTACAGAATAAAACTTGGGACGCTGTAAGAGGCTGAAGTGTGACGGCAGCTAAAATCAGACAAAGGAATTGCTTCACCGCTCTGTCAGAGTAAAGCTGAGGAAAGTGTTGTTCTGTCTCATTCACAGAGAGCAAGGGAGGAAGAATGAGTCGTTTACATAATATCTCTGAGAACACTGCTCACTGGCCTCTTTGTGTTTTGCCATCCATGAAGAAAAGGCTGTCACATCTGATTTGTTGGCGTGTGCATGAGTGTGGAGGGGATGCAGATTTGTCCTCGTGCAGGTTCAACCGTGCTGAGCTCGGAGAAAATGTCACCATATGGTTGTGGCCTCCGTGTGTCGCTGCTGAAACTTTGAACGGTGCAAAGCCCTTGATCGAAAAGTGCCTCCTGCTCCTCTAGTGACCACATGACCTCACTGACTTCCTGGATCCGTAACCAGGATCCCTCGTACCTGACTGACCTGCTCCATCACCAGCCTCTGCTCCTCTGACTCCATCATGGGGAGGAGGAGGTGATGAGGAGCTGTAGTCTGGCTCTGTAGGTCAGCACACTGAGCTCCTGTGTTGGTTCTTTAGGCCTTTACTTTGTATTCAGTCCATGTGAAGGTCCATTCAGAGGGACACTGGCAGCAAACTGAGACGCTTCGACGTCATCACTCCTTCTCTCTTCCTCCCTTCTTTCCCCCTCTCCTTCCTCTTCTGTCCTCTTTTGTCTCCTCCTCTCCTCTGCTCGATCTCCTTCACTCCTCTGGAACTCTGCTCCTCCTCAAATCTGCAACTCTGACTCTCTCCAACTTCAAGTCCAAACTCAAAACTCACCTGTTTCAGTTTATCACCATGTCATTATTACTCCTCTTATTTGTCTCCATTGATCTGTTAAGCTGTCCTGTACATTGCTCTGCCTTCCTCCTCTCTGACCTTCATTGTGTTACACAATAAGTTCCCATCTGTATTTTATTTTTGCTGTTGTTGCTCCACCTGCTGGTGAACAGATCAAATGAACACTTTAACTGAAGTGTGTGTGTCTTTGTCTACACATCTGAATGTGTGTGTGTTTGTTTGTGCTGCAGCCTTCTGCCTCCATGACGGTCATGTCTTTTTTGTTATTGACCTTCTTCCTATAGAGGAACATGAATAAAATAATGAACATATAAAAAGTTGATGAGTCTGTCCACAGGAAGGCAGACAGTCAAAATGTTAGAGACAAACTTCAAATCCTCATGAATTCAGCTGAACGGTTGCTTATTAAATTTCTGCACAGACTAATAGAATATTTATCCATTATTCGCTTCAGCTCATTTTGTTCAATTAGATTATGTCATTTAATTCAGCGCCCCTCCCTCCCCCCCAGGTCCGATCAGCAGCATCCTGGTGAACAAGTATGGCAGTCGGCCAATCATCTTAATCGGCGGATGTCTGGCAGGGGCAGGGCTGATCTCCGCCTCCTTCTGCAACACTGTGGAGCAGCTGTACTTCTTCATCGGAGTGGTGGGAGGTCAGAGTTGTTCCTTTAATGGGATATTTCTGAAACGTGTCATCAATATTTAATAGAAATTGGTCCTTTCAAACCCCACGTCATCGTATTTAGATGAGTTAATCATCTCCTCCTGTCCCTACTCCCCCCTCCAGGTTTGGGACTGGCCTTCAACTTGAATCCGGCCCTCACTATGATTGGCAAATACTTTTACAAGCGCCGGCCCATCGCCAACGGCATCGCCATGGCGGGCAGCCCCGTGTTCCTGTCCACGCTGGCTCCTCTCAACTCCTGGCTCTATGATGAGTTTGGCTGGAGAGGCAGCTTCCTCATCCTGGGCGGACTTCTGCTCAACTGCTGCGTGGCGGGCTCCCTCATGCGCCCCATCGGCCCCAAGCCTCAGCCTGCAAACCCCGACTCAGAGGCAGGCGAGGTCAGGGAGGTGGATCCTGTGCAGCCGCAGCCCAAGAAGACGGTCCTGCAGACCATCAACTCCTTCATTGACCTGACGCTCTTCAAACACCGGGGCTTCCTGCTCTACCTGCTGGGCAACTTTATCATGTTCTTCGGCCTCTTCTCTCCGCTCGTCTTCCTCTCTAATTATGCCAAGAGTAAAGATATCAGCAAAGAAAAGGCGGCCTTCCTGCTGTCGGTGTTGGCGTTCGTCGACATGTTTGCCCGGCCCTCTATGGGCCTGCTGGCCAACACCAAGTGGGTCCGACCTCGGGTGCAGTACTACTTTGCTGGCGCCGTCCTTTATAACGGAGTGTGTCATGTGCTGGCGCCGCTGTCGGTGGAGTACGGTGGATTTGTGGTGTACGCAATCTTCTTCGGTTTTGCATTTGGCTGGCTGAGTGCCGTGTTGTTTGAGACGCTGATGGACCTGGTGGGAGCTCAGAGGTTTTCTTCAGCAGTGGGTCTGGTCACCATAGTGGAGTGTGGGCCGGTGCTGCTGGGACCGCCACTGACAGGTAAGACACCCAGCATGCCTTGGGGCCAACGGTGGAATGACGTATTAATGTGAATTTAAATAAATCCTTCAAACATATGGACCAAAAAGGATCCGATGCTCTATGCCGATTGGTTGACTGTTCCTGGAGCTCCAGAGAGGAGATGGAAAACTACAATAAAATGTTTTTGGTTCTTAAGTTATACATATAAATACAAAATTCAGGTAAAAAGGGACCTTAAATATTTTTCGTGCTTCCTTTCATCACAGTAAATGTTCTGGTCTCGTTGCAGGGACCTTCTATAACTACTACCAGCACTACGACTACACCTACGTGACCTGTGGCGTCATCCTCATGGTCGCCAGTGTATTCCTCTTCGTGGGAATGGGCATCAACTACCGCCTGCTGGATAGAGAGAAGAAAGAGGAGGAGAGAAGAAAACGAGAGGAGCCCAAGGAGGAGCGCGCCGCCATGTTGGCCCCCCCTTCCCCAGCAAAATCGGACGAGGAGGAAAATGGCACACCAGCCGCCATCACACCGGATGATGTTGCCAAGATGGACGAGGACACAGTGTAGGGAAAAAATAAAACACATGGAGTGGAGAAGGATGCACGCACAGCATCGCACACTTTACAGAAACACACATACTCAGTAAAACACACACATAGATTGATTACACCCTTGTATACAAACCGAAAGCCACACAAACAAATATTTGTATCATTAAGAGACCTGCTGCCGTACCGGGAAGGTTAGCCAACAGAAAAGCTCATCTAGCAGCGGTTCACCGCGTTGGTACCTCCAGTCCTGGTATCAGACGTGCCTTTGTCCTTCGGGAGCTCACCCTTACACAAACACCAGATAGACGCACAATACATGGAATGATGTTGTCATGTAAGATGATAGTTCAGGAAACTAACGAGGACTTCACTGACACTCTCAGGGTCTTCTTGTAAACAGATTGATTTTGACTGCTCGTCATATCACAGCATTCATAAATCCTGTATAATTTCCCCCCATCATTCTGCACACACACACACTCAGTCATGTGTTGCTTCACTCCTCAAAGGCTGGACATGAATTTAAAGGACTCATTCGAACTATTATCAGCGCAGCAATAGTTTATCTGTTCACACATTCATGACATTTCCAGTTTTTGTACAGATTTCTGCCAGACAAAAAAACATCAATAAAATTCTGAGTTTGAGTTTTTGAATTTCATGACTACACAGAGAGCAGAAACGTTAACGTCTGCTGTAATATTTTTCACCTAAAACTGAGAAATGTTAAGAATCAGACAGACGTAGGAAAGTAAGGCAGAAATGAATCTAATGTAGGAACTAAATAAGACGCTTACTATGCCACTTAACCTGTAGTGTAGAAGGCTTGTGCATGCGTCTGTGTGCACTCGTGTGTGTGTGTGTGTGTGTAATTTTGTATCATACACACTCTAAACACAGCAGCTACTCACATTGTTTTACTGATAAATGACGAGACATGTTTGAACAAAACGGGAAAAAACCCTAAACAGTCACACAATTGTGCTCACAGATTTATCTGATGTGCGACCAGCAGGATGAGACGAGTCGATATTAAATACCACACGCTGGGTTTAATGTGTGTGAGAGAGAGAGGGAGCTTTGATCTGCCCACATCGTGCCAAACTAGGAAAGAGATCTCACACAAACATCCAAATTTTTCATCAGTTCATCATTTTTGGATTCTAGGACTGGCACCACCCTGTAGTTTTTTTTTTTTGTTTGTTTGTTTTTTGTGAACAAGACTTTGTAGTTAATAATATGAATAAACCTTTGTAATTTAGAAATAATCTATTTTAACTCAGTGTAAAATGACAATCTGACAGCCAGTAAGAGTAATGTATTACAAGAAAATTAATACTAGCACTGTGCAACTGATCATTATGGCAAAAAATAATTGAACTGCCACATGATTGAATGACAAATTTCTCAGTAGTAGAAAAAAAGCAAAAAGCATTTAAAAGTTTTTAAGGCTTGCAAACAAAAATACTGAGAAATTTACTGACAGGTCTGATACGTTTACACGCTAATGTGTTTATTTGGAAACCTCTTTTGGTGTTTGTACCATGACCAAATGTAAGTATTAGTTTCAAACCAATTACTTACAGCTATAAGGAGAAGTTGTTTGAATGTATTGCTGGTATCATGGGTGAATAGTTTTGCTGTTTGCGCTTCCTGAAGTCCTCACCTGTCTTTGTATTTGACTTTGAGGTAGATCTCCGTTTGAGATAATGGATAAGTCCAGATTTCAAGGGAAAGAGAATTCATTTTTCTGCAGCCCGGTTTCTCTGTATCCACATTCCCCTGCTTTAAGCCCAAATTTCTTTCAGTTAGAACAAACTGACACTCTGAGGTCAAATTCTAAACTGACGAAAACTTTCAGTTATTTTTCCTTTTGAGAAGAGAAGTTGAAAAGAAAAGCTGACTCTAGGAAACAAAAATTTTTCACAGAAAAACTAGAGGAGATTTATTTTTTGTGTTGTACCTAGATACAGCAGCAAAAGTGATTAAAAAAAATTTTATAGTATTATATTTCTGAAAAAAATGTATTTTTGTTGTTGTAGATGTTTTTATGTTCAAACAGTGGGATGCAGATGTGTGAGACACCTTTGGACCTGTATATGTGAAGGTTGTGACTGGGGAATGAATGAATCAACAGTTGATAAATGAATAAACAAAACTCCCTCTGCTTGTTTGTGTTCTTTTACTTTAGCAGAATATTCTGAGAAAATACTTTCTTTTTATCATAGTTACACTTTATGAAGTGTATGAGGGCATTTTCTAACAAAAATTGGACAATATTGAACCTTTTTGTTGAGGGATCAATGTAGTAGGAGGCTACCGTGCTAGCTTAGCTTAGCACTATGAATGAAAACTGATAACACTTTGAAAAAAAAAAGAATGTCCAGTTACAAAAACACAACTCGCATATTAACACGTTATATTTTATGTTTTGTTTTTATTGTTGGGTTTTTTGTTGGTAAAATAAAGAAAAGAGTAATTCAAAACGACCCGCCGCCATGTTTGGAATATTGTTCCCGATCACTTCCTGGTTTACGGCAGTTACCAGGAAGTCCGTCACTGGGCCATGCGTGATTGCCTAGTAACGGCTCTAAACCAAGAAATAGTTGCGTATTTAAAATTACATAGGAAATAATCAATCAAAACGTCTTATATTTTTTATTGATTTCATACAAAAGAAAAAACAAAAACAAAGTGCCAGAATATTTCTTAGATAAAATCTTTTTACGTACAGTGCGTGTATAGGGGACCGGGTGCTATGGTTGCCTGGCAACGGCTCCTAGCCAGGAAGCAGTCCACTACCGAACGACGGAAGAATTTTTCATTCCGTTTTTTGGACGAATTTCTATATCTTACATATATAATATGAAATATAACGTTTGAATTAAGCAAACGAGATATACGACGTTTATTAATTTGCCATAAATTGAGCTGGACTCGGTAACATTTGGACAGAGCCGTGTTAGCTGCTTCCCTGCTTATTTATGCTAAGCTAACCTTTTACTCATGCTAATGTTGTCTTAGAGGAATCTGGTCGAGAGAGAAAAGCGTGTGAGTCTCCATGTGTGTGTGTTGTGTGTCAGTAGTTGGAGGCTCGCGTGTCGGTGTGATTGTTGGTGGAGTTGTCCGGGTAGGAGCCTCGGCGCTGTGTGTGTCGGCGGCAGAGCAGCAGCAGGCGGAGCTCCGGAGAGACGCTGCTGGAGAAGGCGGAGTAGATCCAGGGGTTGGTGCAGGAGTTCAGACTGGCCAGCAGCATCAGCAAGGTGAACACAGCACCTGCACACACACACACAGGAAGAAGTCTGTTAATTTAAGAAATGGGTTCATAATACGTATTATTCATAAATATGTCACTATTGTATGTTTCTTGAAATACCTTTGGAGCAACAAACGGCAAAATGGTAATAATTTATAAAACATTTAATTTACAGGCCATCACTTTCTGGATCATTCCGTAACACACAGCACCTTTAATGGACAAAGAACTGGGGGCTGGTCTTTAGGTTTTTTATGACTATATCACAGTTTAAATTTGTTGTTTTTCTGATTTTGGAGAGAAAGCGTTATGGAAGTTGATAAAGGAAGTGCAACAAAAAGGTCAATACAAGAAAAACAACAGGAAGCCCTGCACGATAACTGTGTGTGCATTTTCTTATTGGTTGTTTGTGTGTTTGCACCATTCTGAGGGGGATCGGGGTCCCAGGCGGCCCACAGCTGGACGCTGAAGAACGGGGCCCAGCAGAGCGAGTAGACCAGCACGATGACCAGCGTCATCCTCACTGTCTTCGACATGGCGGCTGATACCTCTCCACCCCGGGCGGTGGGGGCTTTGGGCGGGGGCCAGCAGGAAGCAGAGGACACTGCAGGGCCAGGCAGTGCATCAGGCTGCAGCTCAGCTAAGACGACACACACACAGACACATCTCTTTCTCTTTTTGTTTCTGACTGAACTTGAAATCAGACATGTACTGTATTTAAATTATTCAGAGAACCTGTGCTCTGGAGCTCAAATTCAAATCACTATATTAATATAACCTAAATAAATTGCAGGTGTACTGTAAAAAATATTTTTGGGAACAGTTCTATGTTTTTATTTGTGTGACATTTAATTAATCATCATAAAAACCACATTGTGCTTCAGTTTCTTTAACATCAGTCATTCATTTATTTTTATTCATTTTCGAATGACTGAATGATATCGGGGCAGAAACTGATGGATGCCAACAACTGGATGAGAAGATCAGTACCATTCACAGCAGCCAGTTAGCGTAGCTTAGCATAAAGACTATAAGCAGTGGGGCTATACTTGCTCTGTTCAAAGATTAAGAAAAAATCCTCCTACCAGCTAAACCAAAGCTCACTAATTAACACCTAATATCTTTTTTGTTTAATCCACTTATGGACAGTTGCATGCAGAGACCCTCACAGAGCTAACAATCCTATTTTCCGCACAATATAATCAGTCAAAACATAATCCACTCTGCTTGTTTTTTACCTTTGATCCAGAAGAAGATTCTGAAGGTTATCAGGTGATATACAGAAGAACCATGAGGAGAGGTGGGAAAACCACAGCAGTGTGTGTGTGTCTTACCAGGAAGAACAGCAGTGTAAGTGTGAATGTCACACTGTGAGGTGATGTTGTCGGGCCTGAGCGGACCCATGGGCAGGTGCTGCTGATAGCTGGATCCAGGGTCAAAGCAGCTGTGATTGATGGGGTTGTTGTACATGAGGGGCGACACATACAGGGGGAGACTGGACCTGGATGTGCTGCCTCCCCCTCCTCTCTGGCTGTCCTGTCCAGAGGGAGGGAGGGAGGTGTGGGACAGGCGGTGCTCTGACTTCAGGTACAGGTTCTTGTGAATCTCCTTGAAGATTCGCACCTGAGGGGAAAAGAATAAGAGTATGGGGATTTAAATTTGGTAATGGCTTGTGTGAAGAGTAGAGTCTCTGTTTCTCTACCTGGCAGACAGTAATGATGACGACTGGGAGGATGAAGACAGCCAGGGTCATCCAGGTTACGTAGGCTTTGAGGCCCCAAGACTCAGCAAAGTTCCCCCAACACTCATACACCCCTGGAGCCACTTCTGATCTGGAGAAGATGAAAACCTGTAGGGAGGGGCAGGTGTGTGGAGGTCACTGAAACTAACTGAGAGTGTATTTGTTTGCTGTTGTTGCAGCTTCATGCTTTTGGTCTTACTTTGGATCATCTCCAGGAGCAGTTAGAGATGAAAGAGAACACCAAAGACATCATCCAAACCAAAGGACAGAGACAACACAGCAGGTTTTAGATTGTACGCTAAAGAAGGTCTTAGTGTAGAAGCTGTGTGGCCAAACACTGGCTTCCTCCTCTGGACAACGACAGTGTGGGACTGAAATCATCATCCTCACTGTGACTGAGGAACCAGCCAGCATGTTAAGATAGTAGTATCTGTGTTACTAATGTTACCTCGGTGAACGGAGACTTCAGTCAGATTTTTATGTTTTAAGGTGTAACTGTGCAGCCACTCATCCTTCAGTTTTAAAATCAGTGGGTCTCCTGCTGTTTGCTCCTGTCATTTATTATTAATCCTGCAGTGCTACATTTATCCAACAGTCAAACCATCAGGATCCCGTCCCATGACATCTGTCATCTTACCTGTGGCAGGCTGAGGAGCAGTGACAGCCCCCAGGCCAGCAGTATGAAGGTGTTCCACCGTTGGGTGGCCCCACTGCGATGCGCCTGCAGGGGGCAGCAGATGGCGTAGTGGCGGTCCACCGTCATGGCCACGATCATGTAGGAGGAGGCGAACATCCCGAGGACCTGCAGGTATTTCACCAGACGACACAAAAAGTCGGGGCCGGGAAAACGGCCCTTGGCATCCCAAACCAGCTGAGGCAACACCTCGGTGGGAGGAAAGATGGGGTGAGGTGTGTAGATGGGGTAAACACAGTGTGTATGTGTTCACGCGTGTGTGTGTGTGTGTGTCACCTGGAACAGAGCCACCACCAGGTCGGCCAGGCAGAGGTTGAGCATGAACAGATGCAGCGGGTTGTGATGTCGCCTCCGCCGCAGCAACACCACCAGCACCAGCCCGTTACCAAGCAATGCCATCACCAAGATGACTGCCAGCACCACCACCTCCGCCACCGCGAGCAGGGTGTCACGCTGCCACCCTGTGACATTCATCCCCGCCGGGGTGACGGAGACCACTAGCCAGTCGGTGGACGGGTATGAGTCTGTTACCATGGACACTGACATGACAGCTAGGAAAAGAGTAAAGTAAGTATTTGAGTTGTGTTCCTCAGGTTTTCTATTGATGGAGACGGAATACAAAAGAAAAAGTGCCATAAAATGTAAATAATCACATAAAGTACTCAGTTACTTTCCACCACTTCCTGTCTCTTTATTGCTCAGCGCTTCATCCAATTAGTGATTTCCAATTAGTAATTCCCATAATTTCTCCGAACTGCCCAGCCTTGTTGGCAGAAAAGCTCAGAATACATTCCGCGACCTTGGCGGTTATGAAACTTGACTGTTCAGTTTGTGGGTAATGACCATCAGACCATCGCTTTCCCAAAGAGTGACTGCCTGCATGTGGTTGGATTTTGGCATCTTATCAGTTTGAGCTAAGCATCACTCTGTCTGTTAACATCCCACAAACACACAGAGACACACACTCGCACACAGCCGAAGTTAATAGATGTTTATGTGTCAGGTCAAGCTTCCATGAGCACATAAATTTGGAACCAATGAGACGTGAAACATGTTTACAGCGGCCCCTCAACCACTTTTACAGGTCAGCACACACACAATTGCGGAGGCATGCAGAGGGGCTCCTCGTGTGGGACTAAACCGGGTCCAGGATCAGGATTATACACAGTCAGGGATTACTCAGGAAACTGCCCCGGCTACTCTCTGGTGTTTCTCAACCTTTTTGGCTTTTGGAAAAAAATGAACTCAGTTGGAAGCCGAGTCATGATTGGCCTGAACTTCTTTAAAGCAAAGTTCAGAGAAAAGTCCAGGAAATAACAGCACATATATGTAGAACTTGAGTAAAGTCTTCATATTGATCTGCCTTCACTTTCTAAGTTAGCTCTCAGACTTATTTGATCTTATTTTATTTTGCTGACAGAGCGTTATTGTATTAGCACAGTTGACAGTATCATCAATCTATTTTCAGGCTCATTTGAGGTTTAATTCTGCCACTAACACAAACACGAACGCCAAATTAAGCCTGAAGTTTTTCTTATTTATTTTAATAATAGCTTCATCTTCACCTCAGGGAGTAGATATTTCCTTTTGAAGAGAAAGCAGCCAGAGGATGCAGTTTAATAACAGTCTGCAGTTTGGATCTGCAGGAGCCAGATACAGAGTCCTTCCCTCTTCCCTCGTCCTGTGCCCCTCTTCCCTCCTTCAGTCCCTTTCTCAACCTACAGCAGCAGAAATAAGTCAGTTGAGATCTTTTGGGGTATTTTAATCCAATTAGAAGGCTGGACACATGCTGTCCAATACTCATTTTACTTTTGCACAAACAAAAACCCTAAAATGATCCTTCTCCCTAGACACAGACAAGAGTCATTTCGTCAGTGATTAACTTAAATGGACGAATTATGAGCCCAAACATCCAAATGTGCACCTGAAACCCCTGAGACCTCAACAAAAGCAAAGGCCAGTTCCTCCGATTTTAGTTTCCCATTTCAAATAAAAGTCAGGAGACAAAATTAGGACGAAAATCAAGACGTCTTACTCACCTCGTGCTTGTCTTCGTCTTCAGGGTCCTGTGAAGCATCTGCAGGAGCCGGGACAAGCTGATTTGCTGCTGCACACACAGTTTACATCCATGCTATGTCTGTGTGTGTCTGTGTGTGTCTCTGTGTGTCTGTGCTTTCAGGGCGACCCCTGCCTCCTCACTCTGCAAACTCCTGCCTCCCCATCTCCTCCCTTTCATCCTCCTCTTCAGCACCTCCCTCCCTCCTCCTGTGCCTCTTCAATTTATGAATTGAGAGCGATGAAGAAAGAGGTGGGGGGGTTCTGAATGAAAAGTCGGGGGTGTGTGTTAGTGAAAAGGATGTGATGTCAGTGAATTAATGCCATTTCCTGCAGATTGTTTGGATAATAAGCATGTTGCCATTGGCCCACTTTGATCTGCATTCAGAACAGGAACACCATCAATCAGATCAAATGAGATCTTAGCTGTTTGGGGGGGTGCAGGGAGAAGAGACAGTGTTGGACAAATGACATTGAGCTTTTCAGGGAAATGAGAAGGAGACAGCAGCTGGAGCGTTCTCTTCCTCAGCAGCCTCTTTCTCCCCCCCCCCCCCCCCCTCCATCTCCTGCATTCCACCTGTCTGTCTGTCTGTCTGTCTCTCTCTCTCTCAGCACAGTAACCTGTTTAATTCCCCTCGTTTAGCAAACATGACCTCTCGCACAAGAGGCTGATTTCTGCTCTGGCTGCTTCGTCTCATATTTAAAGTTTACAAATCTGATTTTTAAAGTAGACTTCATTCATTGACTTTAATTAGCTGTAATTCAAGCATGGTGTGTTATAACAACAAGAACCATCTTATGTCGTTTACGTTAGTTAAGTTGAACCAGCAGGAGTCTCTTTAACAGCCACACAACACAGGAGCTTTTTAAAAAGCTGAAATCATTTCCTAAAACAGCTCAGCTCAGTCAGGGGACGAGTCTGCTGCTCCTGTAATACTTCTGGCAGCAGAACTGATGCATTTGGGTTTGAATCATTATGTTCAGGGTTCACTGATGTGAATTTAATGGGCTTCAGAAGAATAATGAGCAGGATGATTTCACATCCTGCAGCTCCACAGTTCATTTTAGTTCTAATAACTAACAATAACAGCCAGAGTTCAGAGTGAAGCTGCAAAAACAAAAGTTATCTTTCAAATAAACTAGAGCTGCAATGATTCATTGATTAATGGACACGTTTTTAGCGATATAGAGTTAATATCCTGATCGAACATTTACAGTTTTGAGTTAACCTTTAGATATAGTACTTGAATAAAGAAATTACACTTAGACTTAGAATCCACTTTTATATTTAACATTAAAATTTTACATTTTTCCGTAATGAAAAGTAGATTTGGAGCTGAAAATGTCACCACTATGATTCTTTAAGACTCCAAAGGCTGTTTCTGATTAATTTATTTGCAGTAACAAAAATAGGAATAATAAGAATAAACCAGGTCTGAATTTACACGTTCTCAGTATTTGTGAGGGAGCTGTAGGTTTGGTTCTGGTCCATGGTGGCAGCACTCAGACTTTGGTAGATGGGATCTTCTCTGTTGGAAACTTCAGGACAATTCATGTAGAAAACATTCTGAGAAACAGAAGAATTAATAGCTTAAATGCAGTTCACACTCTGGAAATCCATTTATTATTATTATTATTATTATTATTATTATTATTATTATTATTGAAGTTGGAGATATACCTCTGCATTTGAGCGGAGTGGGGATCCTTTCTTCTTAAAATCTGTGGAGCCAAGTATTTTATTATTGTCATGATGTTTTTCTCGTTATTAGAATCAGCAGTTATTGAACGGTCATATGAGGAAAGATTGGACTTTTTGACATGAAGCAACAGAAAAACAGCAGAAAAAAGAATTGTTGAGATATTTCAGTCCGAGCCAAAGTTCTGGATTAACCAACTTTAATTCCAAACCCCCCACCTCTGATGATCTGTCTACTGTGGGCAGGTTGCTGGGTGAAAAAGAAACCAGAGTGAATCAGAAATGGGAAGTTTAAGTTTGTGTGACTCAAGTTTTTCCTCTTGTCTTACTTTTATTTTTGATGTTCCACCTTTTTCCCAGTATCATCACTGCCAGCCCCAAGATGACCACAATGACGACAAGAATCACTACCAAGTACAGCAGCATGCCTGAGGAAGAGCAGAAGAAGAATCAGGTTTTACGCAGTTCACACATGTTCATGAAGTGTTGCTGAACTAACGTTAACATCTGAGCAACAGTTTTTTTTTTCTTTTATTAAAACCTTTAATGAAAATACAGAGCAAACCAAAAAAAGACGTCAGGTAACATTCATATATTTCATTAAATAAATGTCTTAACATATGCTGATCAGTTTATAGGTCACATGATACCATCTGACATTTAAATTCTCCGTCCTGTGGAAGCTGAAATGGTTAATAAAAGTCGTCACATATTTTCCTCATTTTAGCTGCTGGTATCTGTTGGCTCTGTTACCTTTTTCAAAGTGATGAGACGTGGTTTTGTTATTTTGGTGGAAACTAGAGCAGCAAACAGCATTGAACAGGAGATTCTTTATTTTCCAGACTGTTTATTTAGTTGTCAACACTGTAAATCAGTAAATCTGCAGTTTTGTCGCAGCTCACCCAAAAATAGACCTAATGCAGGTGGACATTAAATCTGTGACCAAATATGGAACTTCAGTCAACATACGTCAGTGGTGAATGAATACTATTGACATTTCAGATTATCACAAACATTTAGTCTGACGTGTGCTGGAGCACGAACCTGTCTCAGCCTCAGTCGGGGTCAATGTGGAAGCTGTTGAAGCAGGTTGGAGAGTCAGTGGGAACACAAAGAAACAGAAACATCACAGTACAAAAATGGAACAATAATAAACACTAAATAATAAATAAACTGCTGATGGTGCAACATTCACTGAAGTTTCTGACATTTCATCACATTTCAGGTCAATTTGCAGTTTCACTTCACTGATTTAACAAAAACACTGAAAAGACTCAAAGCAAATAAAATCTGCCATTTAAATATCTTTTCTAACCCAAAATGTCTCTTCTGCTGCTTTTAGCCTCAACGCAGATGTGAATCAGCTTACTACGACATGAATGACACAAAGGAACTTCGTGGAAGAGTGCCGTCATGTTACTCTCGTTTCATTCATTTCATTCAGTGGAGGATCACGTTAGTAACCCCCCCCCCCACTGAGCCAGAATCTTCTTTACCTGCCCTTCATCCCAACAGTGAAATTTAAAATAATAATTTAAAACCTTCTCTGGCTCACCAACTCCTGCCGTGTCATCTCCAGCTCAGAGTATCTCATTTTGTTCATGTTTGTCCTCAAACTTCTTCTTCAACCGGCTGAATCATTCTGACTCAGAGTAGTGAGTCCTGTCCATTACAGTAAATTCAGTAACGCCTGCAAAATAGCTTTCTTCCCTTATATTCATTTCTTTGACAGTTTCTTAATTTTTTTCCTTTAAACTTTTTGTTGTTGCACATCGCAGCATTATCTTCAGCCCCTTTGCAAACTGCTAAAATGTCAACACCACACCACATTTTGATTTTTACACACATTATCTAAAGGGCTTCTCACATCTTTGAACCTTTCAACTTTAGATCCGACCCCAGGTCAAAGTGACTTTGGGTTTGGTTTTAATGTGGCGGTTAAAAGGGAAGTGTCTTGTTCTCAGATTGTACGCCAGTTCTTTCTTCTTCTCTCATTCTCTAAATGTCTGTGACGTTCAGAAGACACTCACCGTCCAGGACAAGGATCTGAAACGCGCTCTCAATGGTTCCAAATGAAGAGCTGATTGCGCCACACCTGTACTGGCTGGAGTCGCTCAGCTTCAGCTCTGAAATGGTCACCAACAGGGCCATAGGGGCATCTGGAACACACCTGAGACGGTATCTACTTCTGTTTGTGCCGACCTGGCTTGTGACAATCATCAGGTCGGTTGGTCCACATGGGTCCTTACAGAGGTATTTCTTATCTGCATTAACTCCGAAAGGACATTCAACTGTGACTTTTCCTCCTTCAACTCCTAAGAACAAGGGGATCTCTGCAGCAACCAGAGCTGCTGAACAGATCAGTCAGTTAGACGGGAACTTTTTACTCCATCATGGCAACTTTGCATTGATATAAAGGAGGTGAATGTACTCACAGAGAAAGAAGCAGCAGATCACAGTGTGACAGACCTTCATGTTGAAGCTCAGACTGTTTACTGCTGCATCCCTTCCGTCTTCACTGGTGGACACAGATCTGATCTCTTCGATCCAAAGCTGTGTCAGCTCACAGTCTTGTCAGCCCTCAGACTGTGAGTTGCTGTTGACGCCTGAATAGATTGTGTGAGAAGTGACAAAAGAAAACAACCTTCACTGGCCTCAGTCCAAGAAGTTCATGGAGGACAGGGAGTCCTGTCTGACCAGCCCACGAGATAATTACTCACATCAAACTGATCTGAAATCCTTCTTATCCAAACAAGAGCTTTAACTGTTCGTTTAACTGGCCCCACCCCCTAACCCCTCCCCTCCTTCCTGCTCTGTTTCCCTCTAAATGGAGCATCATTTAAAAAATGAACATCATGTTGTATTGAAGACTGTAAACTAGAGACTGAGACCATAGACTCATCAGGAAAACGTTTACTGAGGAGGAGGAGGGACATTTTCCCATAGACTTCAATATAAAGGAGGAGGGGGGACATTTTCCCATAGACTTCAATATAAAGGAGGAGGGGGGACATTTTCCCATAGACTTCAATATAAAGGAGGAGGAGGGACATTTTCCCATAGACTTCAATATAAAGGAGGAGGAGGGACATTTTCCCAGAGACTTCAACATAAAGAAGGAGGAGGGACATTTTCCCATAGACTTCAATATAAAGGAGGAGGGGGGACATTTTCCCATAGACTTCAATATAAAGGAGGAGGAGGGACATTTTCCCATAGACTTCAATATAAAGGAGGAGGGGGGACATTTTCCCATAGACTTCAATATAAAGGAGGAGGGGGGACATTTTCCCATAGACTTCAATATAAAGGAGGAGGGGGGACATTTTCCCATAGACTTCAATATAAAGGAGGAGGAGGGACATTTTCCCATAGACTTCAATATGAGGGAGGAGGGACATTTTCCCATAGACTTCAATATAAAGGAGGAGGAGGGACATTTTCCCATAGACTTCAATATGAGGGAGGAGGGACATTTTCCCATAGACTTCAATATAAAGGAGGAGGGGGGACATTTTCCCATAGACTTCAATATAAAGGAGGAGGAGGGACATTTTCCCATAGACTTCAATATAAAGGAGGAGGAGGGACATTTTCCCATAGACTTCAGTATGAGGGAGGAGGAGGGACATTTTCCCATAGACTTCAATATAAAGGTGGAGGGACATTTTCCCATAGACTTCAATATAAAGGAGGAGGAGGGACATTTTCCCATAGACTTCAATATAAAGGTGGAGGGACATTTTCCCATAGACTTCAATATAAAGGAGGAGGAGGGACATTTTCCCATAGACTTCAATATAAAGGTGGAGGGACATTTTCCCATAGACTTCAGTACAATCTGCCAGCTTTAATGACCTATTGATCATTCACACATCCACATCAGAAGGAAGTGAGACGGAGCAGGTTGGTCTGTTCCAGCAGGAAACCAGCAGGTGGCACACTCTTCCTGTTCGATCCACACACACTGACTGCATGTTTCTTATTTTTATTACTGGACTAATTAGCAGTTTTTGGAGCGTGTATTGATTATTATGGGATAGTTTTTACTTATACTGCAATGTTGTGTGATGTTTAAGAAGCCAGCAATTCTGTGTCCAAGACAAATTTAAAATATATCATGTTGTGTTGATTTTTATAGAAAATTTAACTTCCACATTCAGTTTCCAGTTTCCGTGATTCTGTTCTTGGAATTCAGAGTTTCCTTCCTCTTCCTGCACTGCAGAAAAGTACTTTTCTGTCTGACGGAGGATTTGTTGTTGGAGGTGCAGGTGATGAACCTGCAGGTTTAAAATTCAAGATTTTGCAGCAGCAGTGCAGACACACTGCATGTGTGAGATGTGTCATTTTTACTGAGAAATGGGAAGTGAATGTGTGACTGATGGCGTGACTTGTCTCAGAGTGTCGGGTTCCTTTTTCTACGGATTATCAACACAACCATCAATAGAAGGGTGACGTTTTTCTGGTCAACTTCTTCCTGCTGAGCGTCATCAGACTGAGATCAGATAGACAGAAAAAGTCAGAACACAGAATTTTCTGCACTTTACTTCCACAACTGAAAATGTTTGCACGAAGCTGTTTACACGACATCACTTCAGTTTCAAAGATTCAGTCTAATAATCCACAACGTTCAATAATAATTCATGCATTTCATTAGACTCAGAATTAATAGTTCATTTTACACAGACACAGTCTGACTTCGGATCAAGTCCAGACTTCACTGTGAACCTGCTGCCTGGAAAAAAGCCCAGAAGCAACACAATTTAATGCACATCATATTAGAAATGGAATAATTAAGAAAAACAATCAGCGAGGCCTCGGTGACTGATAAAAGACGGACGATATGTCTCCTCTTCCTCCTCTGTTTATTAAAATCATGCTGTTGTTTTGATTGATGATTTGGAGTCGGAGTCTGTATAGCACCAATCAGGGGGTCAGCCTGCTATCATGGCCCCGCCCATTGACCCACTTGACCCAACAGCGAGTCAATCACAGTCTTCAATCATGATGTCACATCGAATCTCTAATTAAAAACAACCTCATCAGAAAATGAGGGGGCGGAGTTTATGACCTAATCAAGGGGTGAACAAGAGCGTTTATGTCGTCCACCTTAAATTATAGTCGCTGACCACGCCCCCTTCCTCTCAGGAGTCTTGAAAGGCATTCTGGGAAAGTTTTACAAATGATGCACCTGTAAATTTGAATGCAGGTGAAAAGTCAAAGTCTAATTGAACTGAATGTGACGGAACAGTAAAGAACATTTGTCCTTTAATGTCTTCGATGGTTCAAACTGTGACTCATCTGTTTTGTTCCAGAAAAATTTGTGGTTATTTTTTCAGTGTGTGAACCGTAAATCTGTTCTGTAATTTATCGTCTCAGAGAAAAACATCTTCAGTGTGATGTTCTCAGATGTGAAGCAAAAGTCTGAATGTACATTTTTGTGTTTTTCAGTGTCTGATCCTCACAAAGAGATGAGCTGGTTGGTCCTCGGTCTCGTCCACAGTTCCCCAACCAGATCAGGATCTGCATCCTTCGTTCATCGTCTACAACACCAACAAAGCCCGACGCCTCGGGAAAACAAAGAGGAGACGTTCTGGTCCAGCTTCTGACATCAGACAGACCTGGACCTGTTGGACCGAGTAAGACATCAGACCGTCTGTGCTCTTCCTGTTATATTATCTGTGAATCTTGGGAAATATTTTCCTGTGGAGTTCTGTCCCACAGCAAAGTCTCAGTCTGTCCTCCTGGTGAGTTCTCACTGTCTTCTGTCCGTCTAAAGATCAAACTGGTCATTCAGGTGTCCTTCAGGCTCAGAGAGTCTCCACTTATTGTGAAACATTTTCATGAAAGATCACTTTCCTCCTCTGTCCAAAGCTTAAATGCATCTTAATTTGAAGGGACGTCACAGAAGAGGAAGTTGAACCACCTGGTTCAGATCAGATGATCCAGTCTGGTCGTCCAGTCCTAATGTCACCTTTGATTTATACTTCTATTCTTTCAGCTCTGCTTTTAAGTTCAACGTTTGACTTTCTGAGGATAAAAAAAGTTTAAGATAAATATTGGTCCAACATTTCAGGCTCATCACTTCCATTTTTGAACAATTCTCTACTGCAAATGTCTCAATACTGATTCCTCTTCCTCCTCCTCCTCCTCCTCTTCCTCTTCTTCCTGCTGTGCTCAGGTCACACTGTGGTCACAGACAGCAGAGGGTTGTATATTTTCTTCCCGTCTGGCGATCTGGATCCGTGAGCCAACAGCTCCTGGATGGTGATCCAGTTGTCCAGGATTCTCCGGTTCCTCCTCTTCATGATCTTCTTCTGGCTCATTAACAGGATGTTGTTGCTGGGGGAGTCCTGTCGGGGGTGAAGCTGAAGATCTTCAGCGCCCCCCGCTGACGATGGAGGGTCTCTGGAAATAAAAACAAGTACTGAGTCCTGAAAGCTGAATGCTTCCTGAAGATATTATATTGTTATTTCAGACACAATTTATTCTACTGAACAAGAGAACAACAGAAACTAATCCAGCTGCAATTTATAACCAAATATGTTCCGTAACACAATCTGCACTTTAACTCTCTGGAAAATAATTACACATTATCAGAACATTGATTCTCCAATCAGGATCCACCTTCATCCAGATTTTCTGTGCTCGTGTTTAGATTTTGTCAGTAAATATATAAATTAAGATGTTTCAGGATTTTGAGGCACATTAAGTCTTTTTCTTTATCATTATTATTTTTTTATTTTCCATTCCTTTGCAGACATCTGGCATATTTTAATTGTATTCAAATCTCATTTTTCTTAACAGGAAGTGGCCTTGGAAGGAAGAGCTGGGTCTAAAACTGCTCAGTCTTTATTTTGAGGACTGGCCCTTTAAGAAAACAGCTGATGGGAATCAGCTGATGGATGTCTGTGGAGGTTCAGGTCTTAAGTGTTTGGATCTCAGGTCCAAAACTGAAATAACAAACACAAACCAACACCAGATTCCCTGTTTGTTGGTGGGATTTCCACAAACGGCTGTGTGACAGTTGGATTACCGTTCGGACCATCAGGGAGTTTGTCTGCAGGATGTTTGGCTGATTTTCACTGTGACTCTTCTCGGCAGCAGGAGGTAAGAGGATTTAGTTTGTTGACACTGATATGATCTTAATCTCATGATATGGTGGTGAACAAAGAGACAAACCTCAAATAAATCCATCAAATAAAAAAGCTTTTATGCGTCCAAATAACAATTTAACCCCAAAGCTCTTTCTAGATTAAAAGATTTAAAATGTTTAAATGAAGCTAAATGCGTTTTTTGCTGATGGATGGTTGTTACCTGTCTCCTCTGAGATAGTCCAGACGGCTCTGCATCATGAACTCTCGTCGTCGTCGGTACTCTCTGGCTCTCAGCAGCTGCTGCTTCCTCTCCTCTTTGCTCCAATATCGGCCCTGAAGAGGAAACATCAGGAGGTTTAATCACCTCTGAGTCGCCTTCAGATGGTTGAAGCTCTCTGAGCTGAATCTACCTGTTTCATCTCGCTGGCTGCATCGTCATCGGTCGTCATGCCGCTGCGTTCCTCCCTGATCTTCATGGCTCTGGCCTTCAGCAGTCGGTCCCTGACCGGCCGTTTGGCCACGTACCGAGTCCCGTCGCTGCGGATCTTCACCTGAACACAGAGAACATGACTCAGAGACCTGTGACCTCCACAGTCCGTTTTCTCACAGAGCTTAACATTTCTCTGCCCTTCAGACCTGATCTTTGTCACCATGGAGCTCCACGGTACAAAAGCCCCGTACAAACTGTGAAATGAGTAAATAGACGTCACTTTGATAGAACCGTTCTAGTCTTTCTAAGTCCAGAACAGACCAGGGGCACTTTAAAACTGGACTGGAAGAGTCAGGTATCAAATTCATATTCATATTTTTTTTTTTTTTTTAGACTGACTTATTTTTTCCAACCAGCGGTCTTTAGAAAGACTGAAGGTTTAAGGTTCTTCAGGACAGACTTCAGTTTTCAGACTTGGAGTCTAGATGTTTTCAGTCCAGTGTTGGTAAGTCCACTGCAGTGTCAGGTTTCTGTCCCTGGCTGACAGGAAGTGGAACACGACGTGTTGTCCATGAGGATGTTCTTGTACCTACAGGCTGTAGTTATCTGCTCTCAGAATGAGCTGTGGAGTGACTTCCTGTTTACCTTCCACTCCATCTGTTGTGGCACGGCTGCCGGTGAAGACCCAAGTGGTAAGACCAGTCCTAACCGGGAGGCCCTTGTGTGATGGTCCTCCAGACTACAAGGGGCACTGTTCACACTCCTGGGGCTGCCCGGGCCGCTGCTGCCCGCCGCCGTCCCCCTGTCGTTGCCCTCGGCCCTGGCTCTGTCCCTCAGCCGGTCCAGGGGGTCCACCAGGCCCTCGGAAGGCAGCGTCATACAGCTCTGGTAGCGCTCCGGGGGTTTGTTCTGGCCTCGCCGGCTGAAGTAAGGACTGGACTCTGCACTTCCACCTCCGGCCCTGTGGGGGGTTCCACCTGCGGGGTGGGGGGGTATATCATCAGATCAGACATCAGATGATCGTACTTTATCACCAACAAACACTCTTCCACAAAAAACACCTGAAACTATTTGAAGGTTCGGTCTTCTCCAAAGCTGCCTTAATGACGGACACAAGCTGGTTCTTTTACCCCCATGAGGGGCAGTTTAACGTCGAAAGGCCAAACACTAATCCATTCTGTTTTATGGATTAATTCACATCACAAACATCAAACAAAGACACTTTTGTCAGCGTTGTGTCTCTTTCTGACCAAACAGACAGCGAGTTGATGGTAAACAGCAGATTTCCTTATTTCCAACATCCTGAATGGAAAAATCTCCTTTTTCCATGTTGGTGAGCACCAGCCTCTAACGGCGTCAGTGTATATTTGTATTTTTAAAGTTTGAACTTTAGTTTCTGCACATTGTTCAAAAAAAGTTTTTAAAGATTTAAAAATTCCCAGGTTTCCATGAAGGCAACACGCTTTAACAGACTTAGTTTTATGAGTTATTTAAAAAGACGGGAAAGATTTTTTCAGTGTTTCAGTGCAGAAGCATCATTTTGCATACCTGCTCTAGAGCCCCGCCCTCCATCGGCCACGCCCCTTCTCGAAGATGACCCCGCCTCTCTTGTCAGAGACCTGCCGATGGCAGCAAAAGTCCAGTTTTATTCAATTGGAACAAAAATATACACAAAACAAACTGTGGACATCAGCGAAAATCAGAAAAGGACCTGAACTTGGATGGAGTTGAGGGGGTGGAGCTTGAGCCGTTCGCCATGCTCCCATTTGCCGTTTCGTACTTCCTGTAAGAGTTCGGGGAGAAGGAGCAGCTGAGGTTGGAGTGGCGTCGCTCTCTGTCCCGCCTCTGACGTCGGGGGGTGAGGGGGGAGTTCAGAGGAGGGAGGTGACTGAGGGGGAGGAGAGGGGGCGGAGACTTCAGTGTCCTTCCTCCTTCATTTTCTTCCTCCTGGAGAGGCGGGATCTGCTCGGTGCTGACCAATGGCGTGCTGCGGCAGCTCTCCCCACCAGTGTTGTAGGCGCTGGTGCTGTCTTTGTCGTCAGAGCGTTCCCGCTCTGGGAGTTCATTGATGGCGGACAGCTCGTGATGGTGGGGGTCATCGTCGTCGTCGTTCAAACCTGCAGAAACATGTTTAGTTTTAATTTTCCACATTTCACTCCCTGATTTAAATCTATTTCACAGAGGTGAATTTCCTTGTTGCCATGGTCACCTGGTTCGGGTCGCACCCCCCCGGCCGCCGCCGTCTCCTCCTCCATCATCCAGGCTTTGAGGCATCGCTCTCTGAGCTGCTGCATCTTCTGGGCGCGGAGGATGTTGCGGCACTTGAACTCCAGGTGGCGGAGCTCCTCGTCGATGAGCGCCATCTCATGCTCACTGAAAGTCTCATTGCAGTTCAGATCCACCAGCGAGGAAGAGGAGGCTTCCTCTGGTCCTTCCTTTCCCGCCTCCTCGTGTTCCTCCTGGTCTTTGGCGTCTTCGCCGCCATCGGCCTTCGCCGCCTCTCTCTGCTGTTTTTCGTTGCGTCTCTCGTACTGACATTTTATCTCCAGCAGCTCCTGGTAGCGCTGGCACTCTTCCTCTGTCAGGCCCGGCATCATGATCATCATCGTCAGAGGCAGCTGGTGGTGGTGGTAGTGCTACAGGTCAAAGGTCAAAAGTCAGTTATCAACTGGAGAAAAAACTCCCAGAAATCATAATATGACACAAAACAGAATATTTTTGTCTGAAGGGTCCAAACAAAATGTTCCAATGGGTTCCTGAAGATCTGAAAAAACACTTGATGGACTTTAGAATCTGAATCTTTTTGTGGATTTGTTGGCGGGAGCGGACTGGACTGATCTACCATGTGGTGGTGATGGTGGTGGGGGCTGTAGGCTGGTCCTCCTGCCCCCCCTCCAGGTATCCAGTCCAGTCCGGGCAGAGAATCTGAGCTGAGCTGGAGGTCTCGCAGGTGGAGGAAAGGAGGGGTGGCGTCTCCCCGTCCGTGTCCGGGGCTGCAGATCGGCCTGGTGCTCGGGCCAAGTCCTGGACTGGGTCTGGGACTGGGTCTGGGTTAAGGAGACAAAGAGGATTTTCTGTGGGTCACTTTCTTCACGAATTCTGACACTTCCTGACCGGGTCAGGGTCAGGTCCGTTCTCTGGTCCTACCTGGGGCTGGGTCCTGGTCTGAACTTCCTGGTGCTGCCGGGGGTGTTGGTGGTGTTGGTGTTACAGGCGCTGGTCTGGTCCCCCAGCTGGTCCTGCTCCGACAGCTCCTCGTAGCGGGTGCTGTCGTCAGTCCGGCCCACACCGCTGTCCAGCTCCTGACTGTTGGACAGCAGCGGCGCCAGGCTGAGGAGGGGGGGGAGGGGGACGGGCGGGTCTCTGTCCTCCTTCTGTCCTTTCTCTCCATCCTCTGCCTCGTCATCGTCCTCCTCTTCCACCTCCACGGCCCCCGCTGCCCCTTCTCCACCTTCTCCAGGACACGCCAGGCAGCCTCCTCCTCCCCCGCCTCCCCCTCGGTGGAGGCGATAGTACCCGGGAAGGTGCGAGGAGGTGAGGGAGGCTCGAGGGTTTTGGTGGAAGCCCCCCCCCTCCAGGGTCAGCTCCATGTCCTCCTCTGGATCAGCAGCATCATTCTGGAAACACGGACAGCATTTATTTTAAATCAAAACAGAAACTGTATGACAGGCCTCAGGCCGCCATGATGTCACACATGTCCTCCGTCCATGTTAGACCAGAGTCAGACGGTTTCTGGTCTCAGCTCATCGGTTCTGTTGCTGGAGAAGAAACGGTGAACGGACTCGAGCTGAAGGAGTAACAGGAGCTTAAAGTCTCACATCAGTGACAGCAGATTTTAAAGGGAGATTTGTGCAGCTCTGTTGGTGAAGTGATGCAGAACAGCTGCTGGCTGTTTTAATAGGATTCTCTGCAGTTTTAGGTCTCCTCTCTGGAGAGTCTCTTCTGATTGACTGTTCACTGAATGATAAAATAAAAATCAGATTTTCTCTGTGGAGACTTTTGGTAGTTTATCCTTATTAGTGTAGAACCCGGACCAGATTTAGAATCAAAGACCACATGGAGGTCTACCTTAAGACCGTGAGGACATTTAACTGGACAGCGCTCCTTAATAAGATTTTGTTCTCTTATTTCTGTAATTAATGCATCGTTGCCTTTATTTTTGGCGGTAAATTGGATCTTCCTTGTTCTGCTCGATCAGTCGGGTAAATCTGAGTGTTTGTGTTCAACCCTCGCTTCCTTAATTTATCATTTGTCTTCTCGATAAAACATCCATCATCTCCTGTCCCGTCGTCACGAGCAGATCTGACAGCTGAAGTGTCGGAGTGTCTAAATACAGACTGACTGACTGACAGCTCATTCATGTGTTTGGCAGAATGTACGCACACAGACACACACAGACACACACACTGAATATGTATGAAGGAGTGTGTTTCACTGACATGTATGAATTTGCTGCGCTGCAGTTTCTCTTCCGTCAGCAGATGTGGAAACATCCTGGGAGCTGCTGTCGTGTTACGCACATTCATCATGTGTGTGTAGAACGACACACGCACACTGTGTGAGTCCACTGTACGACATTAATGATGTGAAGAAAAAGGCTGATCGTAAACACGAGGAGGGTGAAGGAGGAGCTGACCGACTTCAGACTCTCAAACAAACGAGATGAATGTTAAAACCCCCCCAAACACCCACCTGCCTAAATATCCACCTACTCACCTTTTCACCGTGGTGTCTGTTGTACAGTGTGTTTGGCATTTTATGTGCGCTGTGTGCAGATATGATAAATTTAAATAGAAGTTGTAACGAGCCTGTGAAGGTCCTCAGATATCTGGTTGGTTTATGAACTTCAGCTGTTGGAGCTCTTTGACTGAAACAGGAAGTTTTCTGACTGATTTGTTTATTTCCTGTTTTCTTGTTTTTAACTTGTCCTTTGTCGGTCTGATGATGAACATGAACTTCAGTCAGCAGCTTTCGTGTCATTCAGTGTTCGTATGTTCAATGAACTGTTTTTACAGCTGGGGGGCTTAAAGATCCAACAAAGTTAGTCCAGTCAGTTTTCCACATGTTGGAAACGAAGTCTGTGACCAAACGGTGACATAAAAGAAGGCTTTGATGGCTCTGTGCTCCGTCGATCTGTCCGTTCCACCTGCAGCTGCAGCGATACGAAGGGAAAGTAGGTTAGTAAAGCAGGCTGAGTGATGAAACGGGAGGGAAACTTGGGCCTCAAGTCAGAAAGGTGACGACTATTTCTGGAGCTGAAAATGAAGCAAACCTTCACTGCAGACAGTTTCTACGGGAACTGACTAAAGATTCAACCTGAAACTTTGACCTGATGAGGACCTTCAGAGGAGCAGATGGAGGTGTTTGGACCTCACAGGTCTACAGACAGAAGAACAAACAAACAGTCAGCCTCATTGTGTCTCTGCAGGAAAACTAACGGAGGGACCAGAGTCAGTGGGATCCGTCTCCACAAACATCTGAAGGTGTAAATGATATTTATTCTGTGGAGGAGAAACTATCACAGTTAGTTCTTTTGGGTTTCATGGGAGGACAGGTGGATGTTGTTCTCCCATCAGTGTTGTGTTGTGTTGTCACCTCTATGTCCGGCCTGGCGAGAAGCAGGGAGAAGTTGATGCTGTCCTCTCTGGTCAAAATGGCCACCGCTTCCTCTCTGTTCTGAATGTCCACTCCATTAATCTAAAAGAGGACAACAAGCTCAGAATATTTTAACACTTTATGTTCCTTCCTCTCAGACATCATTAGGTTTCTTTCATTTGTCAGTATTCAAAAGTAAAAATTCATTTTGAAGCATCAAAAGCGTTTCTGTACTTTTCTACTGTAAAACTTCAGTGAGGTGTCTCAGGTGTGTGTTGTGTGTTTGTGTCTGACAGGTGTGTTCCCCGGACCACATCCATCCAAAAGTCCTTTAATCTCTGTGGTGACGGCTGTCATGGGAACCAGCGCTGACATCACTGCAAGGTAACCATGGCGATGCCAGGTCCAGTGCTCTATTCTTATCCCCCTCCTGCTTCACCTCGTTTCCCTGACGGTGTTTTTTTAGGCCGTCAGTTGGAGGGACGGCGGATAATGAGAGGAAATGTCAGGAAGAAAAATTTATTCACTCTCATTTTTCATGGCTGAGTCTCTCTGAGAAGAGAAGGGGGTCCAAACAAAAACACAGTTTCAGCAAGATGTAGAAAAAGGTTAATCTCCCAATTCAACCCCCCCGACGCCTCCTCTGATGCCTGCTGCTTTGTGATGCTTCAGTATTAATAATCATACAAACTCAGTCCGTTGGCATCAAAGAAAGTTTTAGTTACTTTAAAAAATAAAATTAGTCGGTGACGGACTGAGAAAGAGGCCACGCCCTCAATTCTGACTAATGTTAATCCTTATTGGTGGATAAATTGAAATTAGAGATCAAGGTGGTCTGTGGAGGAGGTGCAGGTTCAGTTCTCGGCCCTGGAGGTCACGGCGCTGCCCCCCCCACCCCGTCACGGCCTTTCGTTGATCTGCTGGACAAACTGAGCTGCAGAAGATCTCATCCGATCAGCTGATTGAAGAGACATCTGCTGTGACATCAGAGAGGAATGTCTGATCATCAGTGTGCAGTTTGACAGCTGAGCATTGTGGCGGGAACTCTGGGTGACGAAGCCCCCCCCAAACACACACCGACACCCCCCTCCACCTTAGTCTATTTTTAGAACAGCAGTAACTGGGCTGCCGACGGCTGCTCTGATTGGACGACACCGTCTGAGTTTCAGAGTTCGATTCGAGTCTGTTTCTGACTCCATTTGAAGTTTTTTTTATTTTTTACTCTGCAGGAAACAGATTTAAGCGACCTGAAGGTCAACATTCAATATTCATCAACACCAGAAAAACTCTTTTCTCCTGAACGGAAGATGACAGAGGGATCAAAATCAGGACAGTATAACCTCCGGGGAGCCCGATTATGGAAACACGAATATCAAAGTTTCCCTGAAAAACTACATCCTCTGTGGACTTTAACTCGTCTGTCGTCTCTCTTCAGACTCATCAGTTTGTTTTAGGCAGATTAACTATTATAATATCTGTAAATGTTCCACAGAAAGTCTCCACACACAAGAATTACCTTAAAAAGTTTCTTTGAGCTTTTTAAGAAAATGAAAATAAATCAGGTCAGCGGACGTGGAAACGCTGAAGGAGGTCAGATTTTTATTCACTGCAGGATTTTTTTTTTGTTGATGGTTTGAGTTGCAGTTAATTTTGAAATGAACTGAAGAATTCAATCTTTTATTCAATATCATTTAAATACAATTCCAGGTGAGTATGATATGAATGTGATTGTCTGTTTTCGGCCAGACATTCTGTGCTTTCTGCTCCACTACTTTCCATTATTTATTGTTGTCATGTCATTTTTTTTTCTAGTTGGGGGTTATTTTTCTAGTTTCTTTTATGTTGAAAGCTTTTTGAGGAGAAAAGATTTTACGCTTCCCTTCAGGAGGATTTTGAGTTCAGCACTTGGTACCTGTAATATTCGGTCTCCTTCTCTGATCCGTCCATTTTGGGCTGCGATGCTGTTTGGATTGACCTGAAAGGAGAGGAGGAATTAAAGGACGGATGAAAAGATAGATAAATGACCTCAGGAATTAAAAACAGATTATAAATAATACTGAATGAACAGAAGAAAAGAGTAATTGGTCGAGAGATGATTGAAAAGATAAAGTGATCAACGTGGAGACGCGTTGGATGGACGTCCTGACGTCACCTCTCCGACGTAGATCCCCAGATCCTCCTCCTCGTCGGTTCTGTAGCAGACCGTCAGGCCCAACTTCTCCTGCTGGCTGGACTTGTAGAGCTCTACCTCCTGGATAAAAGGGGAGAGATGATTGGTTTAGGATGTCAGCTGCTCTTCAGGAAGTCCCTCTCTAGATGTCAAAGGTCCAGCCTGTCAGGAAATTGGCTGTTATTCATCACTTCATGGAGGCTGAAACATGAAACACTTCAAATCCAAGTGAGCTGATAGAAATTATAAACCTACTACATCATGGACCAGACCGTCTCAGATCATCAGTCCAGATGTGAACATAAACATTTAAAACTTAAACCATCAAAGACCAACATAAACGCTACATAACCAAAACCACTTAAGACCATCACAGACTGAGCAGGACCACCAAAGACCAGGACGGACTCATCAAAGAGCAACGACCCTCATCGGGTCTAAGATGGAGAGAATCACTGAGGGGAAGAAGCAGGAAGTGATTTACGGAGCTAATGATGGTGGAGACTGAGGAAACTGGAAGAATGAGCTCGAAGTAGAGGAGGAACAGGAAGTGGAACAGGACTGATTTCTAGAACGGCCGTCTCAGGAATCAGAAGTGAACGAGCAGAGCAGAAAAATAAAATAACACATCCAGCTAAAAAAACTGTTTTAGACATTCAGAACTTTAAATCCACTCCAACCTTCAGTCCAGATTCCCTCCAGCTTGTTTCAGCATCGTTTCTGGATTTTGTGTTTTTTTCTGCCGCTCTTCATCCTCACAGTTCTTTTCTGTCCTCCAGGTCTTATTTCATTGACTACTCACTCTTTACTTTGTCCTCGTATCCTTCCTGTATTTCTTTTCTTCATCTTTATTAGTCTATTCATTTATTTAATTATCTTTATCTCATTCTGTTGTTCCTAATGAACCCTGAACTGAGCTCTCCCTTCTCCTGCTCCTCTTCTTCACCGTCTTCTCTTCATTCGTTGTTAAAGGCATTGAACCCCAAACTATGAAGGTTAAAAAGGCCTTAAAACCAATCATGGAACATTTGCAGATTGCTTTTGTGCAGCTGTGCAGGAAAAATCCTCATAATTCCAGAAACATTTGCATGAAAAAGAGATTTTGCTTCTTCAGTATGAACCACACACAAAACTCTTTAGGAGGTTTCACAGCGATCACAAATATTCGGATCGTTTCTTTCTACTCTTTGATTATTCTGTTTCAGAAACCTGCCATCCAGTTCTGCCTGTTCGGGTTTTTGTCTTTGCCTCCTGTTGCCTTGTCTGTTAGTCTTTATGGTCATAATTTGGAGGTCACATGTGCAGGCAGCCTGTGCTGTTTGTTTCTTTGTGTTTTGTAGTATTTTGTTCAATTCTGAGTCAGTGAATTGTGTCTCCTGACCTACAATGAACAACCTCTGCAGGAATAGAGAGTTTCTTCTGATAGAGTTGGACTCAGGATGTGGAGCGGACGGATGGTGAATCTTTAAGAACATTATTCAGAACATAGAGAGTTGCTGTCTGACTGAATTATTATTCTGTTAATGGTGACGTTTGTTTTATGATAACGCAGCAGCAGAGCTCTCACCTCGTACTCCAGGTCGTCCTGTCTGTCCACCTCATGATGGGACACATCGAAGTAGTCGTTGGGGTCGTTGAACTCAAACACGCAGCTGAAGGTCGAGATAGAAAATCAATCAGTCACACCAACAATATAGATTTTTCATATCTGGAGACCGCAAACATAACTGCGGGTGAGGACGCACAACTCATTGATCCCGTACGGTCCCATGAGGTGAGGGAGGGGAGGTGAAGGGGGAGGCGGCGGGGGGGAGGAGCCTCCTCGGCCCCTCCCCAGAGTCATGATGTTCTGGAAGCTGATGTCCGTCTGCGTGGCGTTGTCGACACAGTCAGGGATGGTCACCATGGTAACAGATGAGAAGGAGGAGCTTCTGGTTCCATTGCCGCTACAAACTAATGTGCCTGAGGAAGGTGTTCGGGGGGAGGGGGGTAACAAAAGACAGAAAAGGTCACCACACCATGACATCATCCATCAGTTTGTGAGCCTCTACTATTACCACTGTCTTGCTTTTTTCAAACGCTGTCCTGATTGGGTCATACAGTCTGTAAATCACAGTAGCCCCGCCCCCTAACCCCTCCCCTCCTTCCTCTAAATGGAGCATCATTTAAAAAATGAACATCATGTTGTATTGAAGACTGTAAACTAGAGACCATAAACTCATCAGAGAGGAGGAGGGACATTTTCCCATAGACTTCAATATAAAGGAGGAGGGGGGACATTTTCCCATAGACTTCAATATAAAGGAGGAGGAGGGACATTTTCCCATAGACTTCAATATAAAGGAGGGACATTCTCCCATAGACTTCAATATAAGGGAGGAGGAGGGACATTTTCCCATAGACTTCAATATAAAGGAGGAGGGGGGACATTTTCCCATAGACTTCAATATAAAGGAGGGACATTTTCCCATAGACTTCAATATAAAGGAGGAGGGGGGACATTTTCCCATAGACTTCAATATAAAGGAGGAGGAGTTGGTGACACTGAACTGATTGATTGAATTTAGATTTTAGATGATTTAATATTGAAAACAACATGTAGTTGAATTTCACATAAAAATATCTCTTTCGGCTGTAAATGTGTGTGTTTCTACGGCAACTGATGGTTGAATAAATAAAGAGTTCAAAAAGCAGACAGGTGGTGTAAAGCAGATAACAGAAACAATAAACCGCTGCAGTAACATGAGAAGAGAAGATAAAAGTCCCTGTAAAAGAATGTTGTATGAATGAGGATGATGGAAAAAAGATGAGAGGAAGAGTCGGGAGGAGGGACGAAGAAGAGGAATGCTGAGCGGAGGAGAATCCGATGGAAAGATACGAGGAGAAGAAGAAAGAGGAAGATTCTTGTCGAAAAAACTTCAGCGAAGAGATGAAAAGCAGCTAAAAACTCCCAGTTTCTGTCGGGGGGGGGGTTTTACCTTTCCTCCGGTGACTCTTGCGGGCGGAGCCTGGTTGGTGCAAAGGCTCCTGGGAGTTCTGTGGTCTGTCCAATGGGAGCTGAGAGTGTCTCCGTGCTCTGACCTGAGGAGGGAACAGATTGAAGGTCGTCACTCACATTTATCATTTCTGTCCGGAGGGAGTGAAGAATGAAGTTTCTGTTTTTCATTCACTCCCTGAAATTCTTCTTGTTGGATTTTAAAGTCGTTAACCTGCAAATAATCACAACACAACAACAACAACAACAACAACAATAATGTTTCCTGGGACTCAAAGGAGAGAAGATCCAGATGGGGCCATCTTAACTGTCCAAATCCAGAGACCACGTCCTCCAGAGACTTTTCCTGTCCACTGGGCTTCCTGTTTTATTGTGCAGTAGTGCTTTATGTCCTTCCACTTCCTGATCCCGGTGTGTTCTCCATGTGAGCTCACAGTCAGACTTTTTCTTTGTGTTGGGATTTTACCAGAACTCAGGTTTTGTCTCCCTTAGCGACCGGGTGTCTCTCTGTTTTCTTTGATCTCTCCGGATCTCAGCAGCAGCTGGTTCCTACATTTCCCAGGATTCATTAAGGACAAAAAACAGAGACAGAGACGGACTTCCCTCTAAAATGTCAGTCTGATGTTTCTGCTGGTCCAACATTTTAGACCAAGGACCTTTAAAAAGTGATGTGTCCTGGTTGCTAAGTGACAGGAGTCATGGTAACAGTGAGGATGGGTACACGGAGTAATGCAAAGCGAAGATCCTCCACAGACCAGACTGTCTCATTTTGGTCCAGTCTTCAGGGTCTTCAGGGTCTTGGAAGGTCCAGACCTGGTGGATCAGGTCCCTGAACTGAGAAACAGTTTCTTCACGACTTTGGGAATTTTGTTATGAGAAGTGTTGTGTTGTTTCCATCACTTCTGGATTCACGTTGTCAAACTGATGAAGATGTTTTGTCTGTTTGCTTGTGTCTTATTAAGCTGCAGTGCGCTGAGCCCTCCAGGCCTCCGTACACACTGATGTAAAGTCTGTGTTGTTTGAAGCTGCGTTTTTTCTTCCCGTCGCTCTGACTGACTCTCTCTGCCTTTTGTGTTGTTGCTGTCTCTAACTGCTTCGACACATGTTTTGTGCAACATGTTGTAATTTTGAACGCCTCGCTGCGTTCTCATAAAGGAGGCTGTCGTGTTCGGTCACAGCTGACGGGCTCGAACCTTTGTAAACCCCGCCCCCCCACCACCCTCAGGAGGAGCTGTGTGGAAGCAGACTGACCTTTCTTGATTCCCGTCTGGAACCAAGAGTCAACCTGCCGTGACGTTGCCCGTCTGTCTGTCAGCTGCTGCTCAAAAGCTGCCAGTTTGTCATTTGTGTGTCGGCCATCTTGTTTTTTTAACCTGGAAAAACCATATTTGGAGCAGAAGCTGGATCCGACCTGTTCTGGACTGGATCCTGTTCCAGAGCCTTCACAAGGCCGGAGTTAAGATTTTAGACTCAGGAAAAGAAGCCCAACATAAAATCTCCCTTATTGGCAGATTCCCCTAAACGCCTCATGGAGACAGTACAGGCTGCTTCAGGGAGAGCTTTGGGCTGGTTTGTTTGGTCAGATTCTGGCCTGCAGGTAGAGCTCCAGAAAACAGGAAGCATTAGCAGTTCGGTCCAGGTCCAGGAAGAAGGCGGTGTAAAGAATATTTGACATATTTTGGAATACACTGAAAGTCTAATAGTGTTTTAAAAGCTTTGACTATTTTAGCTGCAGCCAAAACCGCTCAATGAGAACTGAAAGCACCAAGAATAATTCATGTGAAGAACAAAGGTGGTGATTAAGGAGTCAAACCAGGATTTCAAAATCAAGCACCTGAGGAATGATAATGATAATAATAAAAAACTAAAGGTGAGAATCCGAGGTCAAAGGCCGAGTCATAATGAATCAAGGCTGCTGAATAATTCAGGTCTGTGGTTTCTGGTTCTTCAGCCTCCATCTGGTCCTCCAGTGTTTCCAGACTGGGATCCCTAGACCAGCGTCCTGAAGTGGGCTCAGCAGACATCTATCAAAACAAACAGCGGGTTCCTTTTACCCATAATCCCCCGGGCTCACACTAAGGGTGGTTTGTTTCAGAGAAGCAGGTTTTTTGACTTCTTCCAGTCAGACCACAAAAACTTTGAATCTTAATTCAAATCTGAAATTCTAAACTGAATAAATAAAGAAAAATCTTTTTTTTACTCTTTCCAGAGCAGGTGATCTTCTGGGAAACCTCCTGTTAGTGAACCTGGAAATTTAACAAGTCATATGTTGCCGGGGGACGAGCCAAGGAAGGAGACGGTTGCTATAGAAACAGCCATCACTTCTTCAATGTGTGCTGGAACAAACCAGTGTCAGTATCACTGTGTCACAACACAACAGCAACACAACATCTGATTCATAAAGCGTTAGACTCTGCTCCCAGCTGGTCCACATTATCTAATCAAGTCTAGAACCAGCAGCAGTATTTGGGACCAGTTCTAGTCCTCGATCTTCAGCAGATCCTGAAGAAGTCCAGATCACGATTTGTTCTTTTGCTCGCTGATATATTTCCTAACATGTTCATCTCCCGTTGGACTCCCCAGACCTGGTTCTGTCTGGTCCAGGTTCTGATACAGTCGTTTGTTACCTGTTCAGTCCAACTCCAGCTGGACTTTGTGGGCTCCTGTTAATCATCTCAGCCTTCAGTCAACCTGCTCCTCCTCATCCTCAATCCAGAACAACAGCTACAACTACCACATCGCCCAGATTCTCCTGTAGTGTCTCCTCAGCTTGTGTTCTTTGTGGGTCCAGACTGATAACAGTTAGTGTTTGAAGTCTGTTCACAAGAATCATCATAACTCAGAGACGGAAGGCCGAACAGGCGACAGAGCAGGAGGAAATATCTCCATCGATCGTCAGATCCACCACAGAAGGGACCTTATTAAAGATGACCGATCTGAGCTCAGGATGGGGGGGTCACTGCACACTGACGGATGACAACGTCAGTGTGTGTCCTACCTTTGTGTTTCCATGTCTGTCCATCGGCCGCAGAGAGTTAGTCCACCCTTTCTGCTGATGGGAGACAGAGACAGAAAAACACAAAGAGAAATATTTAATCTGAGTCCAGAAATCATCTTCTCTTCAGAGTTTTATTCCTCCTGTTTGTGCAGAATCAGCTCTTTCTAACAGCTTCATTGAGCCTTGACACACATTAAAGGCACAACGTTACCCAGAAGCTCCAGGTCCAGGACTTTCAAGACCACAATCCGAGGACCGCCTTTCTACCACCTGAGTTTCTTTATTTAAACATCCAAAACATTTACAGTTCTTCTTCATGGGTCTATTTAATGGACATGTTCAGCTGGACCTTCTTGCTTCGTGCTAACAGACACATTAAATTCACATCACGGTGTTTTGCTCAAGGGCACAGACTGCAGGCAGAACAGATGCTAATTCACAGGGAAGTCTGCCCCCCCCCCACAGTTTCTCTCCCACCTCAATCAATGGCTCATAACGAGCTAACACACAACGAGCTGCCAGCAACACACATTAGCATCAGTAATGTAGCTGAGAGCAGGAAGAGTGAACGGCGGCGTCACTGTGGGGCCCAAAGAAACACCTGCTCAGAAAACATGGAGGTAATTATTTATGGGAAGGTTCAATGTTTCCATTCAACATGTGTGCGTGTGTGTGTTTCATGATACTATACTTTTTGTGTCTTTGTTACAGGCCGGAATCATCACACATTAAGTTAATGCCTGCAGACACACACTTGTCAAACTAATACCTGAAGACACATGAAGGAGGCCGCTGACAGACACACTACCCTGCTGCTTCTAGGTGAGACACACACACACCAGCTCATAAATACCTGAATAGATGCATACAAACACACCTTTGTTGAACACACGTTTCTTCTTCTCTGCCTTTTGTTTCAGAGCTCATTGTTATGCATTACATGGTCTCTGCAGTTTGACTGGCAGTGTGTGTGTGTGTGTGTGTGTGTGTGTGTGTGCGTGTGGATGTGTGTGTGTCTGCACCAGTCAATACTCATGATTATCTGTCAGGCCTGTTGTGAAGTCAGTCAGTTATTGTGTTTCATCTCCCATTAACAGCTGAAAAGAGTGTGTGTGTGTGTGTGTAAAACAAGCATATGTTCTTCAGTGTGTGTTTATGGAACTTCTCTGGGCCTGTCTGGTCTGGTTCTGATTCTGGTTTCTGACCCACCGTGACTCCCCCCGTCAGTCTGTCGTTTCTGCCGTATTTGGGCAGATATAGAATAAATATGTGTATGAATGTAGACGTGTTATAAATATACATCGCTCCCAAAACGAAATGTGAAATATTATGAACGCTGAAGTCCAAAAGTCTGCGAGAGCTTCACCAGAATGTGAGTGAAACTAACTTTAATAAGAAAAACACAGAAGTTCTATAGAAATTTGAAATGTATGTTGTGTTGATTAATTTGTATTTAAATGAATGACTTGAATTTCCATGTTATGGCAGATAAAGTGATCGTTTATATTTTAATGTCTGTGAAGTGAAGTGAAGCCACAGGAGCATAAACACAATCACACATCTGATGAGTCTGTAAATGACAAACTTAACAACCAACACGTTACACAACATTTAATCAGACACTCAGATTGAAGTTTAATGATGTTGTGTTGGATCTGGAGTCCTTCTGGGTTTTAAATGATGTTGATAACCTTGATGTTCGGTCCGTCCGTCTGCCGTCAGACCGACTGATGCTTCATTGTTTTTGTTTGTCTGAGTGCATTGTCTTTTTTTTTTCTTCTTGTGCTGGATAATTACAACGTTCCCCAGCTCCCTGTTGTGCTCCGGCTCATTATACCGGTGTGTGTGTGTGTGTGTGTGTGTGTGTACACTCCGACAGAAATCACAGCTCAGTGAAGTGTGAAATAACAGACAAGAAGGAGCTGACTGGTGTCTCCTGTCTCTCCTGGACCGGACTGGACCGGACCGGACCAGGTCTGAGGTCTAAACAGGACCACCGTCCATCAGGAGCCATCAGGACTGATTGATTATTGAAGAAGAGGCTCATCTGTTCCTGTTTGAGTTTTAAATCTCGCAGTCTGAAGTGATGTTTTATTACCGACATGACTGCAGGAACGCTGAACGTGTCATCACTCTGCGCCGCCGTTAAACCAGAACCTCTGAGGACACGACGACTGAGTTCATCAACGCTGCAGTTTCAAAAACTGAAATCAAATATTATAATGAACCTGAAAACATGTCGATGATTATCAGCAGATCATCCAACATCAGAAATAGAAAGGTCCAGACTGTCTGAATGTCTGAAGGTCTGAAGGTCTGAAGGTCTAAAGGTCCAGAAGGTCTAAAGGTCTGAAGGTCTGAAGGTCTAAAGGTCCAGAAGGTCTAAAGGTCTGAAGGTCTGAAGGTCTGAAGGTCTGAAGGTCTGAAGGTCTGAAAGTCTGAAGGTCTAAAGGTCCAGAAGGTCTAAAGGTCTGAAGGTCTGAAGGTCTGAAGGTCTGAAGGTCTAAAGGTCTGAAGGTCTGAAGGTCTAAAGGTCCAGAAGGTCTGAATGTCTGAAGGTCCAGACTGTCTGAAGGTCTAAAGGTCTGAAGGTCTGAAGGTCTAAAGGTCCAGACGGTCTGAAGGTCTAAAGGTCCAGACGGTCTGAAGGTTTAAAGGTCCAGAAGGTCTAAAGGTCTGAATGTCTGAAGGTCTGAAGGTCTGAAGGTCTAAAGGTCTGAAGGTCTGAAGGTCTAAAGGTCCAGACTGTCTGAATGTCTGAAGGTCTGAAGGTCTGAAGGTCTAAAGGTCTAAAGGTCCAGAAGGTCTGAATGTCTGAAGGTCCAGACTGTCTGAAGGTCTAAAGGTCCAGATGGTCTGAAGGTCTAAAGGTCCAGACGGTCTGAAGGTCTAAAGGTCCAGATGGTCTGAAGGTCTAAAGGTCCAGATGGTCTGAAGGTCTAAAGGTCCAGACGGTCTGAAGGTAGACCTCCATGTGGTCTGTGACAGTAAACCAGGTCTCCGTCCACAGTGAATGCTAACTGTGGACTTCAGTGAGCTTCAGGTCTTCTGGAACTTTCTTATATTCATTTGTTCGTTTCTTCTCCTCCTCAGCTCCACCTTCTCCTTTAAATATGGTTCTTCTGGCTTTAAAAAACAAAGATGGCCGACGGACAAATTCCCAAAGACAGCTGACGGACCGATGGGTGATGTTTGTTTCCTCAGATGGGACTGGACGTGTGAACAGATGGACCTCGGAGAGGAAACAGACGTCGTCTGAAGTTCTTCGTCCCGTCGAGGTTCTTCGGTGAAGGCAGGAACATCTGGAGCTGAAGGTGATTATCTTTATTTATCTTCATGGTTCTCGTCGTTGTTGTTGAGTGTTGGAGCTTCCATCAATGTCTCCCCCTCCTGGGGCCGACCCACTCCTCCTTCCTGCTCATTAACTATTTACTGATTCCATCAACACACAACTCCAACACATCTATCAACACACACACACACACATAGTTCCACATCACCACACTCTCCTCTGACATTCATCTCTTTCACCCACCCACTCCCTGTAGTGCCTGAACACACACACACACACACACACGCACTGAGGAGAAGGAGATGGAATGAGGGATCCATTTTTCATTCCCAGCATGCCGGAATGCCGAGGGAAAAGCAGCGATTCTATAATCATACCCGAGGGAGGGAGGGAGGGAGGGAGGAAGGAAGGGAGGGAGGGAGGGAGGGAGGAAGGAGGACCGGTCAGAGGAAGAACGAGGAGAATGAGGTCGAATCCAGACGCTGAAATTAGAGGAAACTAACTAAAAATGGAAGAGAGCAGCATAAAGAGGAGAAGGTGAAAATATGAATATGAAGATTCTTAACTTTAACTCAGTCAACACAAAATGGGAGACACACACTCATCATTCCAACCTGAGTTATTATAAATCTGACTCGTTGCCGTAAAGATTTATTTTTTAAACAAAAACTCACCAACTGAGCCGCAAATCATCCGACAAAAAAGAAACACAACTGTGCTGATTGTTGAGCGAGGATGTTAAAATCACACAAAGCTGGAGGAAACACTGAGCACAACAACACAAAGCTGAAACTAATATAAAGAGGTGTAGTTGTTGGGTTTTGTGGTGAATTCAGAATAATGAGCTGTGAAGGTTTGTCCTCATTGGTGCTGCTTCATGTGGACCAGTTTTAGGGTTCAGTTACAGATCTGGACCAGGACGGAGACCAGACCTTCATCAATCCTCCGGACTCTCAGCGTGATGGGAGTCAAACTGTGGAGGACCTCCGACCTCCAACCTCTGACCTCCAACCTCTGACCTCCAACCTCTGACCTCTGACCTCTGACCTCTGATCATCTGCTGCCTGCAGCTGACGCACAAATCGTCTGAACACACAGAACCAAAACTGAACTGAAGCTGAGATGTTCACACAGTTTAAACTTAAAGACATCAAAATGTAGATTAAGATGGTTCATTGTACCACAAACAGGAAGAGCCTGAAACTGTCCCTCCTCCTTTATATTGAAGTCTATGGGAAAATGTCCCTCCTCCTCCTTTATACTGAAGTCTATGGGAAAATGTCCCTCCTCCTCCTTTGTATTGAAGTCTATGGGAAAATGTCCCTCCTCCTCCTCAGTAAACGTTTTCCTGATGAGTTTATGGTCTCAGTCTTTAGTTTACAGTCTTCAATACAACATGATGTTCATTTTTTAAATGAAGCTCCATTTAGAGGGAAACAGACAAATTGCAGAGGCTTCAAACAGCAGCTACAGACTGATGGTTGATGTTTACTGACAGACACATGTAATATTCAATAATTTACATGTATTGATGACAGAGCTTAGCTTTAATATTAAAGATCATAACCCCCCCCAGCCCCCCAGCCAGGGGTGACTGCTCCATAGGATAAAAAAATAAATACAGATAAACAACCATCTGAACATGAACACCTCCACCTCCACCACCACCACCCAGGAGCTGTCAGTAATGTGTATACATAATTATATAAAACAAAAGAAAACATCCCACAATGCAGCTGGTTTCCTGATCAACTGTGTATTTTAGATTTTTCTTCTGTTTCTAAAAACCTGTTCCATCTGACACCAACTGAGACGGTCCTCTGAGTACACACCGCCGTCATTCAACACAATCACACACACACACACACACACACACACTCAGCTCCAACCTCCAGTCTTTCTTTGAAACAATTAATTATGATTCATAATCCAAACACATTTCCATTTGGCTCCAGGCTTCAGTCAGAGCAACAATCAGTCCACGTTTGCATGTTTGTTCCTCCGTGAACGTTTGTGAAACATCTTTAACCACCGACTGTGGACAACAACAACAACAACAACAACAACAACACAACTTCACACAGCTGTTTACCGACAGGAGCTGTGTTTAGTCAACTGAAACTATCTGGTTACGTCCTGATGATTAAAAGATGCCAGCAGGCACACGATGCCCGTTGTGAGTCGACAACACAACTTCACGCTTCAGAGCTGCAGCTTCGTTCTGCTTCGTTTCAGCTTCTCTGTTCAGACTGAAATGTTTGTGGCTCAGAAATATTTGTGTTGAGGAGATACCAGACGAGGATCAACCTGCGATTTGTTAGAGGTTGTCTCATCTGCTTTAATTTGTGTTGCCATTTCTCTTCCTCGTACAAATCAGTCAGTTCAACTGAAAAAAAACCCCCAAACAAACACATTTTAACCAGTCAGCTGAAAAAACGCCTTCAGATTCTTTACGTCCTGCTGCTGTCTGTTTGTCAGCTGTTACTCACACTCACGTTCAGCTTGTCGCTCAGTCGTTTCCTTTCCAGCCTCACAGTCTTTTCCGCAGCCCAGTGATTTACTTTTCTTTTCCAGGAAACACAAACAAATCATGTAAATAAGATGCTGCAAATCATTTGAACTGTGGATTATTAGCCTGCAGCTGTATGAACCACACACACACTCAGTCCGCTGTTTGTTCTCATTCATGAGGTTATTATGTAAATCAACAGAACTGAACCTCCTGAACAGAAACATGTATCACTGCTTTAGTGTTGTTTCAGACTCTGATTGTAACAATCATCACTTCCATTAACTTCAGGTTTATAAGCTCAGTGTTCCGCCTTGCTCGGGGCTATTATGTCTTTTTCTGTGTTTAAAGAGCAGAATATCATTTCTTTTCTTTATAAATGGAGAGAAAAATCAGAAGGTTGATTCAGAAACTTCATTATAGACCAGCTTTACTCTGAATCACCTCTATCTTTAAAATCCAAGGCGATATGAGGTCATTTTGTATGATAATAATAATAATAATAATGAGTCACCATCTGTTTCTTGACTCTCTTTCTTTTTCATCTAAATTCTGCTGGTCTGGTTTTTGCCATAGAAATAATTTTTAACTTGCAAATGTCCTTCATTGGCTTTTTACAGAGAGAAACATCAACACAAGAAAAAGTTTGGTGTTTTGACATTTTAAAACATATTTAATATTTAATGTTATTATAAAAACATCCAGCTCCAGTTTATTTACAGGTTCATTGGGGGGTTTTTTTGGTTGTTTGTTTGTTTTTGCAGCAAAAATCTAATTTAACCAGATAAAACTCAATGATGCCAATTCTAACGAACAAAACATCAACATCTTAAACATGATGCACAAGAATCTAAGACACCATTCCTGATGCTAAGCTAAGCTAACAAAATTCAGACTCCAGCACACAGCCGGTGTCTCTCTGAGCAGAACATCTAGTTTCAGTTTTTAGTTCTGATGCTAATTCGGAGCTCTGTTGAACAAATGCTCCACTAATATCACACAGCAGCGTCCGTCTGTCTGTCATGATGCCAACAAAGAAGTGAAGCCGTTTACAGGAGCAGCTGGTGTGTGTTTCATTCATTACAGCAGATCTGACAGCTCCAGTGCAAAACAGCATAAATACAGCTTCCCTAATGACCTCTGGTTTCCGCGGCAACAGCATCCCATTGACACAAATCTGACAGAGAGACAGAGATGGAGGCAGTGAGTGTGGGAGGAGGGGGGGGGTGTACTGGGGAGGAAAAGGAGAAATGAGAATGTTGACATGAGTGTTAGAGGAAGGAGGGCGAGAGAAGGAAAGAGGATGGAGGGAAGGACTCAAGGACTCAAGGAAAGAAAGAAGGAGATGAGATAGTTGCATCACTGAATGTGAAATAAACACGACATATTTCAGACACTTCACTTCATTAAGGCTCCGTCCGGTCTGAAGTCGAGTCAGCGAATCAGAGCAAGACCAGGTGAAGACTGGAGGGGGAGGGGAGAGGAAGGAGAGGAAAGAAGGACAGGAGGAGAGGAAGGAAGGGAGGAAGGAAGGACAGGAGGAGAGGAAGGAAGGGAGGAAGGAAGGGAAAGAGGAGAGAAAGGAAGGGAAGGAAGGAGGAAGGGAAAGAGGAGAGAAAGGAAGGGAAAGAGGAGAGAAAAGAAGGGAAGGAGGAGAGGAAGGAAGGGAGGAAGGGAAAGAGGAGAGAAAGGAAGGGAAGGAAGGAGGAAGGGAAGGAGGAGAGGAAGGAAGGGAAGGAAGGAGGAAGGAAGGACAGGAGGAGAGGAAGGAAGGGAGGAAGGAAGGGAAGGAGGAAGGGAAAGAGGAGAGAAAGGAAGGGAAGGAGGAGAGGAAAGAGGAGAGGGAGGATGGGAGGGAGGAAGGGAAAGAGGAGAGGAAGGAAGGGAAGGAGGAGAGGAAAGAAGGGAGGAAGGACGGGAAGGAAGGAGGAAGGGAAGGAGGAGAGAAAGGAAGGGAAGGAGGAGAGGAAAGAGGAGAGGGAGGATGGGAGGGAGGAAGGGAAAGAGGAGAGAAAGGAAGGGAAGGAGGAGAGGAAGGAAGGGAAGGAAGGAGGAAGGGAAAGAGGAGAGGAAGGAAGGGAAGGAGGAAGGGAAAGAGGAGAGAAAGGAAGGGAAGGAAGGAGGAAGGGAAGGAGGAGAGAAAGGAAGGGAAGGAGGAGAGGAAAGAGGAGAGGGAGGATGGGAGGGAGGAAGGGAAAGAGGAGAGGAAGGAAGGGAAGGAAGGAGGAAGGGAAAGAGGAGAGAAAGGAAGGGAAGGAGGAGGGGAAAGAGGAGAGAAAGGAAGGGAGGGAGGAAGGGAAGGAGGAGAGGAAGGAAGGGAGGAAGGAAGGACAGGAGGAGAGGAACGAAGGGAGGAAGGAAGGGAAAGAGGAGAGAAAGGAAGGGAAGGAAGGAGGAAGGGAAGGAGGAGAGGAAGGAAGGGAAGGAAGGAGGAAGGGAAAGAGGAGAGAAAGGAAGGGAGGAAGGAAGGGAAGGAGGAAGGGAAAGAGGAGAGAAAGGAAGGGAAGGAGGAGAGGAAAGAGGAGAGGGAGGATGGGAGGGAGGAAGGGAAGGAGGAGAGGAAGGAAGGGAGGAAGGAAGGGAAGGAGGAAGGACAGGAGGAGATGAAGGAAAGGAGGAAGGGAAAGAGGAGACAAAGGAAGGGAAGGAGGAGAGGAAAGAGGAGAGGGAGGAAGGGAGGGAGGAAGGGAAGGAGGAGAGGAAGGAGGAGAGGAAGGAAGGGAGGAAGGAAGGGAAGGAGGAGAGGAAAGAGGAGAGAAAAGAAGGGAAGGAGGGGAGGAAGAAAAGGTTGATCTCTTAATTTTATACAGTGAGAGAGAAAATAAGACACAAAACAGCAGAAGGGTATATGTGTGTGTGTATGTGTGTATGTGTGTATGTGTGTGTGTGTGTGTATGTGTGTATGTGTGTGTGTCTGTGTATGTGTATGTGTGTGTGTGTGTCCACAGGCCCATGAAGCAAGGAAATAAAAAAAAATTAAATTAACCTCTTCACCTGCCAGCTTCAACAAACACACTTACACACACACACACACATACATACACAGACACACTCTCTCTCACACACACACACACACACACACACACACACATACACACACTCAGCTCTCTTTGACTCGCTCAGTTTGATCCTTTTTTTTTCTCAGCAGTCGTTTAGCTTCACTGAGCTTCAGAGGTGGAGCCTGAAGGCACCAGAGAGGCGTTCAAAGTCTCTGAGGCAGCGTGGGAGA
>CM068482.1:783942-791442 GCA_034769265.1 Remorina albescens | reverse complement strand
TGCAACTTTAAGGTGGGACGCAAAGAGCCAAAGAATTTAATATCTAAATGAGCAACATCTCCTAAAATCGAATCCAACTAAATTCAGTTTCTTCGAGTCAGTTTGGTGCTGAATAAACCATGAAGCTAGTTTACACTTCAGTTCAATAATTAATCTGAACATCAGTGTGTTTAAACTGATGGGGGGGGGGGGGGGGGGGGGTCTGCAGATAATTGATTGACATGTGAAAATATCACAAATATTAATGTATGGACTGAAAACAGAAGACAGAAATCGCTGTTTTTAAATGAAATGTTGAAGTTTTTTCTGTCATGGATTGATCTTAAAGCTGGAGTTAAACAAATAAGAGCCGAACATCTGCAGCGTAATGCAACATCTGTCTGCAGTTTACAAAAAATATCAGCAGCTGATGTTCAGACCGGCAGCTTCTCTTTAAACTGATGGAAAAACGATCACGGTTTGTGCTTCTCTGCTCTCAGATTAACTTCTGTTTGTGCTTAAAGATCATCTTTTTAGGCCAAAGTGAATCTGTGAGACGTTTGTGCTTCATCTGTCCTGGTCTGGTCTCTAGTTTCAAGTCTTCTTCAGACCAACATGATGATGCACCATGAAACAGTGAGGGATGATGGGATTACACGTCCTCAAAGAAACCTGGACCTGTCCTCAGAGGAACCTGGACCTGTCCTCAGAGAAACCTGGACCTGTCCTCAGAGGAACCTGCACCTGTCCTCAGAAGTACTTGGACCTGTCCTCAGAGGAACCTGGACCTGTCCTCAGAGAAACTTGGACCTGTCCTCAGAGAAACCTGGACCTGTCCTCAGAGAAACTTGGACCTGTCCTCAGAGGAAGCTGGACCTGTCCTCAGAGAAACCTGGACCTGTCCTCAGAGAAACCTGGACCTGTCCTCAGAAGTACTTGGACCTGTCCTCAGAGGAAGCTGGACCTGTCCTCAGAAGTACTTGGACCTGTCCTCAGAGGAACCTGGACCTGTCCTCAGAGAAACTTGGACCTGTCCTCAGAGGAAGCTGGACCTGTCCTCAGAGGAACCTGGACCTGTCCTCAGAGGAACCTGGACCTGTCCTCAGAGAAACTTGGACCTGTCCTCAGAGAAACCTGGACCTGTCCTCAGAGGAACCTGGACCTGTCCTCAGAGAAACTTGGACCTGTCCTCAGAGAAACCTGGACCTGTCCTCAGAGAAACTTGGACCTGTCCTCAAAGAAAGCTGGACCTGTCCTCAGAGAAACCTGGACCTGTCCTCAGAGGAACCTGGACCTGTCCTCAGAGAAACTTGGACCTGTCCTCAGAGAAACCTGGACCTGTCCTCAGAGAAACTTGGACCTGTCCTCAAAGAAAGCTGGACCTGTCCTCAGAGAAACTTGGACCTGTCCTCAGAGGAACCTGGACCTGTCCTCAAAGAAAGCTGGACCTGTCCTCAGAGGAACCTGGACCTGTCCTCAGAGAAACCTGGACCTGTCCTCAAAGAAACCTGGACCTGTCCTTGGAGAAACCTGGACCTGTCCTCAGAGGAACCTGGACCTGTCCTCAGAGGAACCTGGACCTGTCCTCAGAAGTACTTGGACCTGTCCTCAGAGGAACCTGGACCTGTCCTCAGAGGAACCTGGACCCGTCCTCAGTCCCAGCAGCGTCTGACGTGTTACCTGTCTCTCCAAACTCCAGGTCAGATCTCTTTCTAACAGACTGATGCGTTTACTGCCTCCTCAAAAACACAGTAATCTGTAAAAATGCTCTTCAGGTACTTGTGCTGTTTGTTTGCTGTTTGCAGACAGCCGCCCCCCCCTCCCTCTGGTGTGGATCCTGCCCCCCTCCCTCACCCACAGATGGTCCTGCAGACGACGTCAGTCCAGCTGGATGGGTGTTACCTGCTGCTCCTGTCACCGAGCATCATTTATCTGGTTTTATCCGTCCACCTCCGCCTCTGCAGCCAACACGACTGGACCCCCCCTCCACCCGCCGGGATCCTGCCAGACCTTAAAGAACCAGGCTGAGGCAGAAAAGGGACGTTGTCAAAGCTAAATGAGGAGGAGATAAAGGGAACTTCCCCTCCGTCAGCTTGTTTGTGCTTCGTATCAAAAATTAGGGAAATGAAAGCGGTTTCTGGATCTGGATCCAAAGCTGGTTCAGTTTGACCCGGACTTGCTCAGATGCTGGTTTAGATCCCACAGGTGTCTCCACACAGTCTGATAAAACATCTCGGCTCGGCCTTGGTCAGTTCAGTAAATTTCCTGGTGTTCCTGGTGGTCTGTTAGACGGATGAGACGAAGGCTGCTTTATTCCTCAGAAATCCTCCAGCAGAGGCAGACAGACTGAGGTGGGTCCTGTTTTCCTCCGTCTGTCTCCCTTCATCCTTCGATTTCCTCTCCTCCGCTCCAGCGTCACTCTGCTGAGGTTATATCCGGCTTAGTTTCGCGCCTGAATCCAGAGAAACACAAATACATGAGATTCTTTGTGTTCTCCACTGATAAGATAAAACCTATGAACACACACACACACAGAGGTTCTATTGATTTCTCTGAATTTTCACATTCTGACTCAAATTTGTTTTCAAATTTTGTGCCATTTAAAGGTCCAATATACTAAATATACCTGAAATGTTTTTATCTGTTTTTGTGTCCAAAGACAACTTGTAATATTTAACACAACTACAATACAACTACACAACAATGTAAATGAAAGTCTGAAGGTCCTTACAGTCTAAAGAACAAACGCTCCCTCTCTGTCTGTTATTGGCTCTAAAGGTCGGGGGGGCTGCTCCAAACTGTTTCCAGCAAAAATCAATGATCAGGAAATTGATGGGTTTGTTTAAATTCAGTCAGAGATTACAGAACATTTAGGATTAAACATATTTACGCTGCACAAACGTCAGTTTCTCTTCACATTGCTGAGTAGTTTTACTCCAATCATGTCATAATCAACGATAATTGAATAATCTTCAGAGAATCAGTCTCCTTGTTCCAGCTGCTGACATCTGAGGACACTTTTCCTCGTCTCATTTAACAGGAAATTCAATCTAATTGAGTTTTACAGCGGCTGAACAAACAAAGAAGACATCAATGAGACAGGTTTAAGTTTTACTATTTACCCAGATGATCAGTCAGTGAACCCAGAAAATCATCCGGAGATGAACAGATAATGCTGTGAATATTCCAAATGAAATAAACTGATTTAAATCTCAAACTGGAGGAAATGCATCAAATCACAGCGACAGATTTTCTCAGAAAAACATTTCAGAAGTGCAGAAATAAAAACTCTCTTCTCCTCCTGCAGCTAAATCAAACTCTGCTGTCTAATTTCATTTTAAATGTCTTTCAAAGATCCAAGTTGCACCTTTCCAGATGTTTCCAGATGTTGGAGGAAGCGGCCCCTCCGTGATTTCCCCAGAGATTCAGCCTCCGTCCTCCCCCTCCTCCAGCGGCTGCCTCCTTCTCCTCGTCCTTCCTCCCCCCTCAGATGATCCGGTGTTTCCCGGCTCCTCACAGATGGATGATGGGATGTGAAAACGAGCCTGCGGTCGAGTCTCTCCTTCCCGCCGCTCTCTCTCCTTCTGCAGCATCCTCCCCGCGCGGGAACAACAGCAGCCTCCGCGGCAGAGCAGCCAGCCAATCAGCTGCAGCCGGCAATTAATTCTCCCCTCCTCCCCCTCTGCCTCTCTTCTCCTCCCCCTCTCCCCTCCCTCTGTGTGTCTTCCTTCTTATTGTTCTTCACCTGTTCCTTCATGTTAACACGTATCGTCTGATCTCCGAACATCAACGCTGTGAATCTGAATCTGAAGCTTTTTCATCCACAAACTGAAGAAAACACCCGATCGGTTTTTTTTCTCTTCATGATTCTGCAGCTCTTTATTTATTTTTATGCCTCTGTTCTTTTATTTTGAAGAACCAAAGACCATCTCAGTGTAGTTTTATGTCTCCTCCATCAGGTCAGTCAGCCAATCAGAGGAGAGCATCAGATCCTCTCCTCTGATTGGCTGGCTGTTTTTTCTGAGTGATCCAATGAATAAATAGCAGATTTCAGAGAAACTAAATCCTGCAGGATTGTTTGGTGGTCTTGGGTTGGGGGCGGGGTTAGTGGGAGTGTTTTGTTGTGACATCACAAAGTTCCAGAAGTCCTGATGGCTGGTTTTAAGACTCAGTTTCCTTTTAAGCCTTTAAACTAAATCTAAACGAGTTGGTCTGGTCCTCAGAGGGCTTTTATTTTGGACCAGCAGCTGTTGTTCCCCACAACAAGGAGGTCCTGGGTTCGATTCCCTTTCTGTGTGGAGTCTCCAAAGACATCATGTTTGGGTTCATTGGTGACTCTAAACTGTCCGTAGGTCTGTCTGTCTCTGTGATGGACTGGACACCTGTCCAGGGTGACCCCGCCCTCACAGAGTGAGCTGGGATTGGCTCTAGAACCCCCCCGTGACCCGGAAACAGATCAGAGGAAGAAGATGGATGGATGAATTATATTATTTCATTTCCAGCACACAATGAATCATGGGATACTTTGTGCTAAAAGGATCTGACAGTTGGAGCCTTCAGGAGGAGACCCATGAAGGAGCCCGACAGGAGCATCAGCAGTCCGACCAAAGTGTCACATCTCATCAGTTAAGTTCCTTTTCTCGGCCTCCATAATGTTCCTATGTGTGTTTTATTTTGATGCTCATCGCTGCCTAGTCTCTGCACCTCCAGTGTGATCACTTGGCCCCGCCCTCCTTGTGTCCTCAGTAGATTTGGTTTGTTTCTTTCATGAGTTCAAGTGCAGACTGAAGCAGCAGGTACGTGGACAGGTGAAGCTCAGCTGGCCCCTCAGTTTCTAGTTTACAGTCTTCAACACAACATGATGTTCATTTTTTAAATGATGCTCCATTTAGAGGGAAAGGGGAGGGGTTAGGGGGCGGGGCTACTGTGTGACTGACAGACTGTACCACTCAATCAGAAGTACAGGGCAGGTCAGACCGATCCACCATCAGGACGATGCTCCAGCCTGATAACAGAAAATATTAAACTCTGCAAAAAGCCAGTTTCATAGAATTTGAGGCTCATGCTCTCCAGAGGATGAACCCTCAGCTGTGTGGTCCTGTTTGTTTTTCTTCTGTATGTTTTAGCTGCTCTGTCGGTGAACTCAGTAATTCAGTGTGTTGGCTCTTTATTATTCCTCTTCAAAAACTCAACTGAAGTCCAAATGTTAAAAATGTTCAGTGGATTTTTCCAAATGAATTATTTTTGTCATTATGTTTATCCGCTCATTCACACAGACACACACCCTCTTTGTTACCTGCTGCAGCATTATTCCATTAGTGTGTCTGTGTGTTTCCAAAACCAATTAATCTCCTGATTTATTGACTGTGTGCACATTTATATGAATCTAATTTAATTTAGTCGTGGCTGTACAACATCGTCACACACACACAAAACAAACAGTCCTGATTTATTTGCACATTAACATGAACGCTCTGTTTTCGTAACGACTGTCCATAAACACTGAGTGTGTGACGGCTGAAACACACAACACACACAGTCAGGTGTGAGTCCACATCAGCAGGACTCTGATCTTATTACAGCGAAATAACAGGAAGTATTGATCTTCGATTAATCTGATTACCCGCTGAAGCTGATTGTGGACGACACGGCGGAGCTGCATAGGAAAGAGCTGGATGCTGTTGCTGGGCAACTGCAAATCACTGCTGTGTATGAGCTAGCTAACTTAGCTAAGTAAAGAGTTAACGAAGACAAAATGGCGGCCAAACTGAAACTGGCTCCAGCTGGAGCGCCATGTGGTTTAGGTCACAGCGGCACGACCAGACCAGACAAGAAATATTTGTGTCCCAACATTTATTGTGTGTCAGTAGTGTGTGTTACATTTTTTGGTGTAATTAATGTTTTTAAGCTCAGATCAACCGCTAACGACAGAAATTAAGGAACCTTTCTGGTTCACTCTCAACTCTGGTTCTGGGGGGGGGGGGGGGGGGCTGTTGTTGAGACCATAAACTTATCAGGAAAACGTTTACTGAGGAGGAGGATACACTTCAACATAAAGGAGGAGGAGGGACATTTTCCCATAGACTTCAGTACAGTCTGATTTCACCTTTACAGTCTCTGATCTGTTAGAAGGTTCAGGACTACAGGATGGACCAGTGTCCTCACCGGTACTGAAAGACCACACTGTGTGTGTCTCTGTGTGTCTCTGTGTGTGTTTGTGTGTGTCTGTGTGTCTCTATCCAAATGAAATACATCCTGCTGTCTGAGCTCTGAATCAATACTCCTCCTCATCTTCTTCACCTCCCTCTTCATCCTCTGACTGTCCTCCTCCTCCTCTGTTCTCTGAATTTATACTCCACCTCATCACCCCCGATCTTTCTTCTCTCCACCTTCTTTATCTCATCCTTTTGTTTTCTCCTGATTTCCTTCATGTCCTCTCTTCCTCTTCCTCCTCCTCCTCTTCCTCCTCCCCCTCTCCCCTCCTCTTCCTCCTCCCCTCCTCTTCCTCCTCCCTCCTCCCCCTCTTCTTCCTCCTCCCCCTCCTCTTCCTCCTCCCCCTCCTCTTCCTCTTCCTCCTCCCCTCCTCCTCCTCCCCCCTCCTCTTCCTCTTCCTCCTCCCTCCTCTTCCTCTTCCTCCTCCCCTCCTCCTCCTCCCCCTCCTCTTCCTCCCTCCTCCTCCCCTCCTCTTCCTCCTCTCCTCCTCCCCCTCCTCCTCCCCCTCCTCTTCCTCCTCTCCTCTCCCCCTCCTCTTCCCCCTCCTCCCCCTCCTCCTCCCCTCCTCCTCCTCCTCCCCCTCCTCTTCCTCCTCTCCTCCTCCCCTCCTCTTCCTCCTCTCCTCCTCCCCTCCTCTTCCTCCTCCCCCTCCTCTTCCTCCTCCTCCTCCTCTTCCTCCTCCCCCTCCTCTTCCTCCCCCTCCTCTTCCTCCTCCTCCTCCTCTTCCTCCTCCTCCTCCTCCTCCCCCTCCCCCTCCTCCCTGCTAACAGTGAGTCCTGTGAGAGCAGTTTATCAGCTCAACACAGTAATTACACTCACATAGATGCTCTGCAGTGTCAACACACACACACACACACACTAAACGGAAAAGTACACATTCTCTCATATCACAAAGACGGGTAGATGTTTTATAGACACACACAGTTGGCTACCCAACCTCAAACAAGCTGTCAACACAAACACAAACACACACACACACACTTTGTGGTTTGTGTATTTTTCTCTGGCTGTTGAGTGTTGATGTGTGTGTTGAAGTGAATCTATTTATCTCAGTCACTTTAACACACACACTGTCAGAGTTTGTGTGTCTGTGTGTCGTCTCTGTTAGCCTTCACTCTGAGTATCTGTGTTTCATCTTACTGGATGTTTCTGATTCTATTTGTTATTTATTTATTCATATATTGTTGATTTGAAAATAATTTTTGAGTTTGTTGCTTCAAACAGATTGACGGTGATATTTAGTTCGTCAGGCAAAATATTCAAGTTAACATTTATGACTTTGTGATAAAATGATCATAATGATAAAAT
>CM068482.1:747149-783842 GCA_034769265.1 Remorina albescens | reverse complement strand
ACAGGAGAGGAGAGGAGAGGAGAGGAGAGGAGAGGAGGAGACAAGGAGAGGAGAGGAGGAGACAAGGAGAGGAGAGGAGAGGAGAGGAGAGGAGAGGAGAGGAGGAGACAAGGATAGGAGAGGAGAGGAGAGGAGAGGAGAGGAGGAGACAAGGACAGGAGAGGAGGAGACAAGGAGAGGAGAGGAGAGGAGAGGAGAGGAGAGGAGGAGACAAGGATAGGAGAGGAGAGGAGAGGAGAGGAGAGGAGGAGACAAGGAGAGGAGGAGACAAGGAGAGGAGAGGAGGAGACAAGGAGAGGAGAGGAGAGGAGAGGAGAGGAGGAGACAAGGAGAGGAGAGGAGGAGGAGAGGAGGAGACAAGGAGAGGAGAGGAGGAGGAGACAAGGAGAGGAGAGGAGAGGAGAGGAGGAGACAAGGAGAGGAGAGGAGAGGAGAGGAGGAGACAAGGAGAGGAGAGGAGGAGACATGGAGAGGAGAGGAGAGGAGAGGAGAGGAGGAGACAAGGAGAGGAGAGGAGGAGACAAGGAGAGGAGAGGAGAGGAGAGGAGGAGACAAGGACAGGAGAGGAGGAGACAAGGAGAGGAGAGGAGGAGGAGACAAGGAGAGGAGAGGAGAGGATAGGAGGAGAGACAAGGAGAGGAGAGGAGAGGAGAGGAGAGGAGGAGACAAGGAGAGGAGAGGAGAGGATAGGAGGAGACAAGGAGAGGAGAGGAGAGGAGAGGAGGAGACAAGGAGAGGAGAGGAGGAAACGAGGAGAGGAGAGGAGAGGAGGAGACAAGGAGAGGAGAGGAGAGGAGAGGAGAGGAGGAGGAGACGAGGAGAGGAGGAGACAAGGAGAGGAGAGGAGGAGGAGACAAGGAGAGGAGAGGAGAGGAGAGGAGGAGACAAGGAGAGGAGAGGAGAGGAGAGGAGGAGACAAGGACAGGATAGGAGGAGACATGGAGAGGAGAGGAGAGGAGAGGAGAGGAGAGGAGGAGACAAGGAGAGGAGAGGAGGAGGAGACAAGGAGAGGAGAGGAGAGGAGAGGAGAGGAGGACACAAGGAGAGGAGAGGAGAGGAGAGGAGGAGGAGACAAGGAGAGGAGAGGAGAGGAGAGGAGGAGACAAGGACAGGAGAGGAGAGGAGAGGAGAGGAGGAGACAAGGACAGGATAGGAGGAGACATGGAGAGGAGAGGAGGAGACAAGGACAGGATAGGAGGAGACATGGAGAGGAGAGGAGAGGAGAGGAGAGGAGGAGACAAGGAGAGGAGAGGAGAGGAGGAGACAAGGAGAGGAGAGGAGGAGGAGACAAGGAGAGGAGAGGAGAGGAGAGGAGAGGAGGAGACAAGGAGAGGAGAGGAGGAGGAGACAAGGACAGGAGAGGAGGCGACAAGGAGAGGAGGAGGAGAGGAGAGGAGAGGAGGAGGAGACAAGGAGAGGAGAGGAGGAAACAAGAAGAGGAGAGGAGGAGGAGACAAGGAGAGGAGAGGAGAGGAGGAGACAAGGACAGGATAGGAGGAGACATGGAGAGGAGAGGAGGAGGAGAGGAGGAGACAAAGGAGAGGAGAGGAGGAGGAGACAAGGAGAGGAGAGGAGAGGAGAGGAGGAGACAAGGAGAGGAGAGGAGGAGGAGACAAGGACAGGAGAGGAGGAGACAAGGAGAGGAGAGGAGAGGAGGAGACAAGGACAGGATAGGAGGAGACATGGAGAGGAGAGGAGGAGGAGAGGAGAGGAGAGGAGAGGAGGAGACAAAGGAGAGGAGAGGAGGAGACATGGAGAGGAGAGGAGGAGGAGACAAGGAGACAAGGAGAGGAGAGGAGAGGAGGAAACAAGGAGAGGAGAGGAGGAGGAGACAAGGAGAGGAGGAGACGAGGAGAGGAGGAGGAGAGGAGAGGAGAGGAGGAGACAAAGGAGAGGAGAGGAGGAGACATGTAGAGGAGAGGAGGAGGAGACAAGGAGACAAGGAGAGGAGAGGATGAGGAGACAAGGAGAGGAGAGGAGGAGGAGACAAGGAGACAAGGAGAGGAGAGGAGAGGAGGAGACAAGGAGAGGAGAGGATGAGGAGACAAGGACAGGAGAGGAGGAGACAAGGAGAGGAGAGGAGGAAACAAGGAGAGGAGAGGAGGAGGAGACAAGGAGAGGAGAGGAGAGGAGGAGACAAGGACAGGATAGGAGGAGACATGGAGAGGAGAGGAGAGGAGAGGAGAGGAGGAGACAAGGAGAGGAGAGGAGAGGAGAGGAGGAGGAGACAAGGAGAGGAGAGGAGAGGAGAGGAGGAGACAAGGACAGGAGAGGAGGAGACATGGAGAGGAGAGGAGAGGAGAGGAGAGGAGGAGACAAGGAGAGGAGAGGAGGAGGAGACAAGGAGAGGAGAGGAGAGGAGAGGAGGAGACAAGGAGAGGAGAGGAGGAGGAGACAAGGACAGGAGAGGAGGCGACAAGGAGAGGAGAGGAGGAGGAGAGGAGAGGAGAGGAGGAGGAGGAGGAGAGGAGGAGACAAGGAGAGGAGAGGAGGAGGAGACAAGGAGAAGAGAGGAGAGGAGAGGAGGAGACAAGGACAGGATAGGAGGAGACATGGAGAGGAGAGGAGAGAGGAGAGGAGGAGACAAGGAGAGGAGAGGAGGAGGAGACAAGGAGAGAGAGGAGAGGAGAGGAGGAGACAAGGAGAGGAGAGGAGGAGGAGACAAGGACAGGAGAGGAGGCGAAGGAGAGGAGAGGAGGAGGAGAGGAGAGGAGAGGAGGAGGAGCAGAGGAGAGGAGGAGACAAGGAGAGGAGAGGAGGAGGAGACAGAGGAGAGGAGAGGAGAGGAGAGGAGGAGACAAGGAGAGGAGAGGAGGAGGAGACAAGGACAGGAGAGGAGGAGACAAGGAGAGGAGAGGAGGAAACAAGAAGAGGAGAGGAGGAGGAGAGACAAGGAGAGGAGAGGAGAGGAGGAGACAAGGACAGGATAGGAGGAGACATGGAGAGGAGAGGAGGAGGAGAGGAGGAGACAAAGGAGAGGAGAGGAGGAGACATGGAGAGGAGAGGAGGAGGAGACAAGGAGAGGATAGGAGGAGACATGGAGAGGAGAGGAGAGGAGAGGAGAGGAGGAGACAAGGAGAGGAGAGGAGGAGGAGACAAGGAGAGGAGAGGAGAGGAGAGGAGGAGACAAGGAGAGGAGAGGAGGAGGAGACAAGGACAGGAGAGGAGGCGACAAGGAGAGGAGAGGAGGAGGAGAGGAGAGGAGAGGAGGAGGAGGAGGAGAGGAGGAGACAAGGAGAGGGAGAGGAGGAGGAGACAAGGAGAGGAGAGGAGAGGAGAGGAGGAGACAAGGAGAGGAGAGGAGGAGGAGACAAGGACAGGAGAGGAGGAGACAAGGAGAGGAGAGGAGGAAACAAGGAGAGGAGAGGAGAGGAGGAGACAAGGACAGGATAGGAGGAGACATGGAGAGGAGAGGAGGAGGAGAGGAGAGGAGAGGAGAGGAGGAGACAAAGGAGAGGAGAGGAGGAGACATGGAGAGGAGAGGAGGAGGAGAGGAGAGGAGAGGAGGAGACAAGGATAGGAGAGGAGAGGAGAGGAGAGGAGAGGAGGAGACAAGGATAGGAGAGGAGAGGAGAGGAGAGGAGAGGAGGAGACAAGGAGAGGAGGAGACAAGGAGAGGAGAGGAGGAGACAAGGAGAGGAGAGGAGAGGAGAGGAGAGGAGGAGACAAGGATAGGAGAGGAGAGGAGAGGAGAGGAGAGGAGGAGACAAGGAGAGGAGGAGACAAGGAGAGGAGAGGAGGAGGAGACAAGGAGAGGAGAGGAGAGGAGGAGACAAGGAGAGGAGAGGAGGAGACAAGGAGAGGAGGAGACAAGGAGAGGAGAGGAGGAAACAAGGAGAGGAGAGGAGAGGAGAGGAGGAGACAAGGACAGGAGAGGAGAGGAGAGGAGAGGAGAGGAGAGGAGAGGAGAGGAGGAGACAAGGAGAGGAGAGGAGGAGACAAGGAGAGGAGAGGAGAGGAGAGGAGAGGAGAGGAGAGGAGGAGACAAGGATAGGAGAGGAGAGGAGAGGAGAGGAGAGGAGGAGACAAGGACAGGAGAGGAGGAGACAAGGAGAGGAGAGGAGAGGAGAGGAGAGGAGAGGAGGAGACAAGGATAGGAGAGGAGAAGGAGAGGAGAGGAGAGGAGGAGACAAGGAGAGGAGGAGACAAGGAGAGGAGAGGAGGAGACAAGGAGAGGAGAGGAGAGGAGGAGACAAGGAGAGGAGAGGAGGAGGAGAGGAGGAGACAAGGAGAGGAGAGGAGGAGGAGACAAGGAGAGGAGAGGAGAGGAGAGGAGGAGACAAGGAGAGGAGAGGAGAGGAGAGGAGGAGACAAGGAGAGGAGAGGAGGAGACATGGAGAGGAGAGGAGAGAGAGAGGAGAGGAGGAGACAAGGAGAGGAGAGGAGGAGACAAGGAGAGGAGAGGAGAGGAGAGGAGGAGACAAGGACAGGAGAGGAGGAGACAAGGAGAGGAGAGGAGGAGGAGACAAGGAGAGGAGAGGAGAGGATAGGAGGAGACAAGGAGAGGAGAGGAGAGGAGAGGAGAGGAGGAGACAAGGAGAGGAGAGGAGAGGATAGGAGGAGACAAGGAGAGGAGAGGAGAGGAGAGGAGGAGACAAGGAGAGGAGAGGAGGAAACGAGGAGAGGAGAGGAGAGGAGGAGACAAGGAGAGGAGAGGAGAGGAGAGGAGAGGAGGAGGAGACGAGGAGAGGAGGAGACAAGGAGAGGAGAGGAGGAGGAGACAAGGAGAGGAGAGGAGAGGAGAGGAGGAGACAAGGAGAGGAGAGGAGAGGAGAGGAGGAGACAAGGACAGGATAGGAGGAGACATGGAGAGGAGAGGAGAGGAGAGGAGAGGAGAGGAGGAGACAAGGAGAGGAGAGGAGGAGGAGACAAGGAGAGGAGAGGAGAGGAGAGGAGAGGAGGACACAAGGAGAGGAGAGGAGAGGAGAGGAGGAGGAGACAAGGAGAGGAGAGGAGAGGAGAGGAGGAGACAAGGACAGGAGAGGAGAGGAGAGGAGAGGAGGAGACAAGGACAGGATAGGAGGAGACATGGAGAGGAGAGGAGGAGACAAGGACAGGATAGGAGGAGACATGGAGAGGAGAGGAGAGGAGAGGAGAGGAGGAGACAAGGAGAGGAGAGGAGAGGAGGAGACAAGGAGAGGAGAGGAGGAGGAGACAAGGAGAGGAGAGGAGAGGAGAGGAGAGGAGGAGACAAGGAGAGGAGAGGAGGAGGAGACAAGGACAGGAGAGGAGGCGACAAGGAGAGGAGGAGGAGAGGAGAGGAGAGGAGGAGGAGACAAGGAGAGGAGAGGAGGAAACAAGAAGAGGAGAGGAGGAGGAGACAAGGAGAGGAGAGGAGAGGAGGAGACAAGGACAGGATAGGAGGAGACATGGAGAGGAGAGGAGGAGGAGAGGAGGAGACAAAGGAGAGGAGAGGAGGAGGAGACAAGGAGAGGAGAGGAGAGGAGAGGAGGAGACAAGGAGAGGAGAGGAGGAGGAGACAAGGACAGGAGAGGAGGAGACAAGGAGAGGAGAGGAGAGGAGGAGACAAGGACAGGATAGGAGGAGACATGGAGAGGAGAGGAGGAGGAGAGGAGAGGAGAGGAGAGGAGGAGACAAAGGAGAGGAGAGGAGGAGACATGGAGAGGAGAGGAGGAGGAGACAAGGAGACAAGGAGAGGAGAGGAGAGGAGGAAACAAGGAGAGGAGAGGAGGAGGAGACAAGGAGAGGAGGAGACGAGGAGAGGAGGAGGAGAGGAGAGAGAGAGGAGGAGACAAAGGAGAGGAGAGGAGGAGACATGTAGAGGAGAGGAGGAGGAGACAAGGAGACAAGGAGAGGAGAGGATGAGGAGACAAGGAGAGGAGAGGAGGAGGAGACAAGGAGACAAGGAGAGGAGAGGAGAGGAGGAGACAAGGAGAGGAGAGGATGAGGAGACAAGGACAGGAGAGGAGGAGACAAGGAGAGGAGAGGAGGAAACAAGGAGAGGAGAGGAGGAGGAGACAAGGAGAGGAGAGGAGAGGAGGAGACAAGGACAGGATAGGAGGAGACATGGAGAGGAGAGGAGAGGAGAGGAGAGGAGGAGACAAGGAGAGGAGAGGAGAGGAGAGGAGGAGGAGACAAGGAGAGGAGAGGAGAGGAGAGGAGGAGACAAGGACAGGAGAGGAGGAGACATGGAGAGGAGAGGAGAGGAGAGGAGAGGAGGAGACAAGGAGAGGAGAGGAGGAGGAGACAAGGAGAGGAGAGAGAGAGGAGAGGAGGAGACAAGGAGAGGAGAGGAGGAGGAGACAAGGACAGGAGAGGAGGCGACAAGGAGAGGAGAGGAGGAGGAGAGGAGAGGAGAGGAGGAGGAGGAGGAGAGGAGGAGACAAGGAGAGGAGAGGAGGAGGAGACAAGGAGAAGAGAGGAGAGGAGAGGAGGAGACAAGGACAGGATAGGAGGAGACATGGAGAGGAGAGGAGAGGAGAGGAGAGGAGGAGACAAGGAGAGGAGAGGAGGAGGAGACAAGGAGAGGAGAGGAGAGGAGAGGAGGAGACAAGGAGAGGAGAGGAGGAGGAGACAAGGACAGGAGAGGAGGCGACAAGGAGAGGAGAGGAGGAGGAGAGGAGAGGAGAGGAGGAGGAGGAGGAGAGGAGGAGACAAGGAGAGGAGAGGAGGAGGAGACAAGGAGAGGAGAGGAGAGGAGAGGAGGAGACAAGGAGAGGAGAGGAGGAGGAGACAAGGACAGGAGAGGAGGAGACAAGGAGAGGAGAGGAGGAAACAAGAAGAGGAGAGGAGGAGGAGACAAGGAGAGGAGAGGAGAGGAGGAGACAAGGAAGGATAGGAGGAGACATGGAGAGGAGAGGAGGAGGAGAGGAGGAGACAAAGGAGAGGAGAGGAGGAGACATGGAGAGGAGAGGAGGAGGAGACAAGGAGAGGATAGGAGGAGACATTGGAGAGGAGAGGAGAGGAGAGGAGAGGAGGAGACAAGGAGAGGAGAGGAGGAGGAGACAAGGAGAGGAGAGGAGAGGAGAGGAGGAGACAAGGAGAGGAGAGGAGGAGGAGACAAGGACAGGAGAGGAGGCGACAAGGAGAGGAGAGGAGGAGGAGAGGAGAGGAGAGGAGGAGGAGGAGGAGAGGAGGAGACAAGGAGAGGAGAGGAGGAGGAGACAAGGAGAGGAGAGGAGAGGAGAGGAGGAGACAAGGAGAGGAGAGGAGGAGGAGACAAGGACAGGAGAGGAGGAGACAAGGAGAGGAGAGGAGGAAACAAGAAGAGGAGAGGAGGAGGAGACAAGGAGAGGAGAGGAGAGGAGGAGACAAGGACAGGATAGGAGGAGACATGGAGAGGAGAGGAGGAGGAGAGGAGGAGACAAAGGAGAGGAGAGGAGGAGACATGGAGAGGAGAGGAGGAGGAGACAAGGAGACAAGGAAAGGAGAGGAGAGGAGGAAACAAGGAGAGGAGAGGAGGAGGAGACAAGGAGAGGAGGAGACGAGGAGAGGAGGAGGAGAGGAGAGGAGGAGACAAAGGAGAGGAGAGGAGGAGACATGTAGAGGAGAGGAGGAGGAGACAAGGAGACAAGGAGAGGAGAGGATGAGGAGACAAGGAGAGGAGAGGAGGAGGAGACAAGGAGACAAGGAGAGGAGAGGAGAGGAGGAGACAAGGAGAGAGAGAGGATGAGGAGACAAGGAGACAAGGAGAGGAGAGGAGGAGACAAGGAGAGGAGAGGAGGAGGAGACAAGGACAGGATAGGAGGAGACATGGAGAGGAGAGGAGGAGACAAGGAGAGGAGAGGAGAGGAGAGGAGGAGGAGACAAGGAGAGGAGAGGAGAGGAGGAAACAAGGAGAGGAGAGGAGGAGGAGACAAGGAGAGGAGAGGAGGAGACAAGGAGAGGAGAGGAGAGGAGAGGAGGAGGAGACAAGGACAGGAGAGGAGGAGACAAGGAGAGGAGAGGAGGAGACAAGGAGAGGAGAGGAGGAGCTCATCTGTCGTATGACTGAAGTTCATCTCCTTATTTTGATTAATTTTGTGTTTTTAATAAAACAGATAAATATTAAAATCTGATTTCTCCTCCAGCAGCTTCACCTTCTTTCTTTATGTTTCTCTGAGTGGATCAGCGTTCTCTGTGGGGGACAGGAATTTATTTTTGTGATCATAAAATTGTAATGAAATAAATGTTTAAAAGTGAAAAAATGTGGAAACAGTTTGAAACACATTTCTGGAGCTTCGTGTTAAAGGTCGGTTTATTTTAAAGACATTTCAGATCGTTTTTTTAGGTTTCTTTTGATAAATAATCTTTACATTTTAAATTCTGTCTCTGTGAATCTGTGTGACTGTTTTAAGTCAGTTTGTTCTCTTCATGCTGGAAAAAGATAAATTCCCTGAGAGTCCATAATGAGAACAAAGAGTCCTCTGTGGACAGTTAGATTCAGTGTAATGACTTATATTTATGGATTTAAGGTGATTTCAGTGTGATCGGACTCATGCTGGTGTTTTTTCTGCAGTCGTTCCATTTGAAGGTTTTAAAACAATGATAAATCAATGAAGAGCCGTTTTCTGAGTGGTCAGAGAAAGTGAGTCTGACTCCCTCCAGTTCGACCCCCCCACCTTTTGTTTACGCTGTTTGACTGTATCAGTGTTTTGTTTGCTTCGGTTTGTGTGACTTTGTTGCTCTAATCGTTATTTTACTGTCACATGTTTGTGTTTGTGTCACTTCACTGGAGCTGCCTGACTCTCTGTCTGTGTCCAAAACCGTCCCATAATCTCTATAAAGTGAGCTCCTCCTTTTGTGACAAAATGTAGTGCACTCAAAGTATCCCACAATGCATTGTGAAAAGTAGTTTTATATTATATTAGTATTGATTAGTAATATTAGTATTTTATAGCACATTTCAAAAACAAGGCAATTAAACGTGCTGTTTAGATGAATAAAGAGCATTAACATCGAGTAAAACAGTAAAATCAGACATTTAAGTAACGTTAGATTACAATTAAAAACTGTTACCTCAGAGCCAAGAGAAGAGAAAATAAAAATATAATAAAAGAAGACCAAATACCAGAATAAAAATTACAGTGCAGTGTAAGATGATCAAAAGACTTTAACAAACTGAAGTGATAAACAGAAAGGTTTTTTTCTGTCTTTAGCTGTTTAACGGCGCCAAAAGTGTCCGGAAGAGATTGTTCATTTAGTGAAGGAGTTCATTATAAAGTCCACTACATTCATCTCCCTGTAGGGAGGAGGGAGTGGGGGGGTGGGGGGTGGGACACAGCCTTTGTGTCACTTTAATTCAGGAGTGTGTTTGTGTGTCTGTTCTCCTCCCTCCGGTCCAAAAGGTGGCGATAAACAATCATTCAACAATTAATCCAAAAGGAGGAAGAATTTTTGGCCCGCCATCCTGCTGAGAACGTCACAGAGGAGGTGAGTGTCTGCTGTTCAAACCTAAAGCTTCTGAAATCACCTGTTCTGTGTCCAAAATGTCCAAAATGTCCAGTCTGGTTCAGATCTACAGTCGGCGTCCAATCAGCTGCAGTCCCACACTGATGACATCATCAGAGTCTACTGAAAACAGGAAGTAAAGCTTTACTGGCTGTGATATGGTTAAGTAACACAAAACACACACAACATCCGACAGTCAGTGCAGGACGGGTTTCGTCTTTTCTGCGTGACGACCAACACTGTTTGTGTTTTTAAATCTGACAGAATTCAGGAGATGAAATGTGGATTAAAAGATCGACCTCTGACGTCATAGTGACAGTTTTTTGCTGGTTTCCCATTGGGCACCGCCTGCATTGAGATGTGACGTCACAGGAAGCAGTAAAGGTCGTTTGTTAAAGGTCTGTTTCTGTCTGAAGGACTTTACTGCCGCCTGGTGGCTGAGGACAGTTACTGCAACAACAACACAACATTTAGTGGGCAATGAAAGATGAAATTTGGTTTTCCACAAACAACATCTTCCTTTTTGTAGTAAAAAGAAAATAATTTTTGTCCAGAACATTGACTGGATATTTTATTTCATGTGTCTTTACAGAAAAATAGTCCAAAGGTCACAGTGACGGACTCGGTTGAATTTGTCTTTTTTTTAGCCTGTTATTGGACTTTTTGTCCACCCGAGAGCAGCAGAGCACCGACGGACACACCTGAAGGTTTTCAGAGAGAAGCTCCAGATGTGAAGTTCCAGGAGGAAGATGATGCTGGATGTTTACAGGAGGACCGGACAGCCAATCAGTTCAAAGGTTACACGTGAAAACAACTCATTAAGTCTTAAATGATAAATATTTAAAAGTCATTGACCAAAGTTTTCTCATTTATAAGTGATTATATCTGCTGTTTCAGGTGTCAGTCATCAGTTAGTGCTGATTTTGGCTGAAACATGCTGCTCTGCTGCTCAGGAAGAGGAATAATTCAGTAAGAACGTCTGTCCGTTAACGTAACTGTTTTTATTCACTGAAACTTACTTTGGAAAATAAATTCCTAACACGACAAAAGACTGAAAAACATTTAAAGAGCTGTTCGTCATTCTCTTTTAAACGGCATTAACTATACGAAGAGCTCCATACTACACACTCTGAACATCGCCTACACATGAACATGGAGCTGACTGCACAACGGCATCAACACACACACACACACACACACAACCTTGGATAAGTAGGAGGGATAATCACAGTGTTGATGCTCCTTTTCTTCGCCTTCATGTCCCTGAAGACAAATGCATACACATTATAATATACAAACACATTACACACCTACACAAGCAACAATACACAATAAATCACAGCATCACCCCCCCACACACACACACACACACTCACACACCCCTCGTCCTCCCACTAATCGCTCTAACTAATTATACTTTGCTGAACTCTGCTGGTATAATGTGTGCAGGGGCGGACGGAGCGCTCCGAGCTGCTGAGGCTGAAACGGATCATCATCACGATGTTTTGACAACACTGAAGCTCGTAAGATTCACTGAGTTGAATCCTTTTTGGAAAAAACCTCTGAAACCTGCAGAAACGCGTCGAAAGCTGCAGTTTGGAGGTTTTCACTGTCAAAGTGAAGTCGGTGACTGTTTGGGGAGTTTTTGGGCTGCAGATGAAACTCTCAGCGTTAGCCACAGTTAGCTCGGTGCTAACCTGACCTGATTCAGATTGCAGCAGGTGCTGGCTGACCCAGAGGACAGACTATAGATAAACCGAGGCAGTGTTTGGAGTTTCTTCTCTCTAAAAGTTCCTCTCTGTGCATCTTTCAGGCTGGATGTTGGATGTCAGAGTCAGTAAAACTGCTTCTGGTTTTAATGGCTGTGTGTCGGATATTATTGATTTCTGTCGAGAAATATTCTCGTTCTAATCAGTTTGTACAGAGCGAGTGGGAGGGAGTCAGAGAACAGGGAGAGGAGGAAGGTTATGAAAACATCCAAAGATAGAAGTTAGAGAAGCAACATCAGCGAGGCCGACAGCTGTTCCTACTCATCCTCCCTTTGAGGCCAAAGTCAGACTCGTGGACTTCGATCCAGATCAACCAGACGTGGATCACGTTCCCGTCGACCGTCACGATGTGTCATAAGATCAAACACTCTTCTTCATGTTCTGTTCTGTTGACGACGTTTGGCTGAAACGACTCTCTGTGGTTAAGCTATCGTTTTTTTTAACAGAGCTGTTGACTACATCAGCTTTAGCACTTCCACCGCCAACAAATCCAAGTAAATCTGTCAATTCATCATATAAAGAACTGTGAGCTACGTGTAATAAACTCCAGCCACATTTCAGAGACTGTTGATGATAAATATGTAAATTCAGGCTGATGACAAACGGAAGCAGGATTTGTTCATTCAGTGTGAATTTGAGTTCAGCTGCTGATCCGGTCAGGTCAGAGACAGTCTGGAGGTTTTTCTCTGAGCTTCCTCCTCCGCTTCCTGTTACCGGCTCCAAAATGGCGGCTGCGGGGAGCTTGGTTTCCTCCGCTGTCGTCATCGCTGCGCGTCGATCTTCTGGCTGACGTCAGCGAAGAAACCGGAGCAGCCGACCTTCCTTCTTCACTCCTGTTCTCATTTCCTCGTCCTCCTTTTCTTTCTCTCCTTCTTCCCACCTTCCCTCCTTTCTGCTCCTCCTTTGCTCCCTGTGTCTCCTGTCAGTGGTGAGAAATGTCAGAAATTAAAAAAACTGAAAAAAAAAACAGTTAGAGTGATAAAAGAAAGAAAAGGATGACCAAAAGAAAGTTCGGGAAAACGTTGGAGGGAAAAGAGAGAAGCAAAAGGAGATCGAAGAGAAGGAAGGAAAGGAAAAGGAAAGGAGACAGGAAAGGAGGTGCAGAGGGACATAGTTGTGGAGGAGGAAGAGGAAGCTGCTGCAGGTGCAGGATGCTGATGATGAAAGCCATCAGAGAGGGAAGAAGAAGAAGAAGAGCTCCCACTCTGCTGCTGATTTCACCGCTGAGGTTTTTCCATGTTGTTAAAATGCTTTGGATGTGACGCCACCTTCATGTAGATTAGCTCCGCCCCCCCTACCACGACATCACCCCCCCCAAAAGATTCTGTTTGAATTAGCTATCTTAATTAGCTTCAGGACTGTCTGACGCTCAGCTGTGATGTTTGCTCTTGAATCTGATCGTCTGAAGGAGATTTTGTGACTTCGCTGGTTAAAATTTTACAGAAAACGTCGACTGAGCTCATAAATCAAGTACGGCCATTTTCCCATACACTTCAACACAATCTGACTTATTACAACCAGTGATGCCCCCCCCCCCACATCAGCTGATCTCTTTAGCAGGTTGTGGTGTCATGCAGCAGCAGACCTCCTCCGGTCAGAGTGAGACCTCCACCCAGACAGAGTGAGACCTCCTCTGCTCAGAGTGAGACCTCCACCCAGACAGAGTGAGACCTCCACCCGGTCAGAGTGAAACCTCCACCCGGTCAGAGTGAGACCTCCTCCGGTCAGAGTGAGACCTCCACCCAGACAGAGTGAGACCTCCACCCAGACAGAGTGAGACCTCCTCCGGTCAGAGTGAGACCTCCACCCGGTCAGAGTGAGACCTCCACCCAGACAGAGTGAGACCTCCTCCGGTCAGAGTGAGACCTCCTCTGGTCAGAGTGAGACCTTCACCCGGTCAGAGTGAAACCTCCACCCAGACAGAGTGAGACCTCCTCCGGTCAGAGTGAGTCCTCCACCCGGTCAGAGTGAGACCTCCACCCAGACAGAGTGAGACCTCCTCCGGTCAGAGTGAGACCTCCACCCAGACAGAGTGAGACCTCCTCTGGTCAGAGTGAGACCTCCACCCGGTCAGAGTGAGACCTCCTCCGGTCAGAGTGAGACCTCCACCCAGACAGAGTGAGACCTCCTCTGGTCAGAGTGAGACCTCCACTCAGACAGAGTGAGACCTCCTCCGGTCAGAGTGAGACCTCCACCCGGTCAGAGTGAGACCTCCTCTAGTCAGAGAGGATCTTTGAGCCGCAGCAGCAGCAGCAGCAGCAGCAGCAGCAGCTTCGGGCCGAGCTGAGTCTGACTGTAATGGGGAGGACTGAGGGGGCAGAACCGGAGAACCGGGACCAGCTGAGACCAGAGGTGATCCGCATCACACCTTTTACTGAACCGCATCCCGCAGCCCGGTGTGTGTGTGTGTGTGTGTGTGTGTGTGTGTGTGTGTGTGTGTGTCTGTCTGTCTGTCTGTCTGTCTGTGTGTGTGTGTGTGTGTCTGTGTGTGTGTGTGTGTGTGTGTGTGTCTGTCTGTGTGTGTGTGTGTGTGTGTGTGTGTGTTGGATGAATGTCCACAGATCGGATCAGCTTGAGCTCAGATGAATTTTTAATGTACACCGTTTTATTAAAACCGTCTCCGTGTCCTCGCGGGCTCGTACACGTGTCGTTAATTAGCGCGGACTGATAATTGGTTTTCCGGTCACATATCACCGAAACCGCGCGCGACGGAACGAGACCGGAACCGGACATGTTCTCAGGGTGACTGATGGAAGCTGCATGTGTGATCGGTGATCGATGAATCCATCGACCTTCTGAGTCTTCCTGTAGGATGATCTCTGGAGGAACCGACAGCAGCCGGATTATTGGTAAAACTCTTTCCATGCAGGTTTAAACTTTACAGCCGATTGCTGAAATAAAAGACAAGAACAAGCGAGGAAGATTGAAACGAAACAACACTGAGCTGCTACATCAGAAAGAAAATGTCTTTAATCACATTTATATAAAAACTGTGAAGCAGAATAACCAAAGAAAAGTTCCTCTCATGTGTTTGGGTTGTTTCTATCTTTATCTGATCAGGAGTTCTGCTCATTAATGAGGAAAAATCAGCTCTAAATATCTGATTGTCTTTATTCTGTCAACACAATAAACTCAGAAACATACAGGACTGATCCAGAGACTCTGATTGGCTGTGACATCACCCATCGGAGCCAATAGGAGCGTCTTATGTAGAGATGTGACTCTAGACGTCACTATCAAAGATGGAGGATGAGAATGGACGGATAAACAGACAGAAGGAGTCAGAGAGTCGGACTGATCCAGATCTGATCAGTTTATCACTGAAGTCAGGTTCAGATATTTTGGCTTCATCAGCTTCTGTTATTTGCATGTTGAACTTGGCCACATTGTGATTTGGATTCTGGTTCCAGTCCTGGATTTGGTCTGAACAAATGCCTGGTCCTTCCTCTTTAATGTCCCCCACGAAGGCAGAGTCCAGATAAAAAGGCCTGATGGCTCCTGCTGGTTTCACCGTCAGCTGACAGTTAACATTTGCACATCAGAGGGATCTTCAGGATCTTTTAGTGTTTTTGCTGCCGTTTTATTTTCATTACTGACACACAAAAGATCGACGACAGAGTCAAACTGATGCAACAGGCGGATCCTTTGTTTTCCAGGAAAAGAGAAAACTCCTGCAGGAGCCTTTGAAATGGGACAGTCTGGTCTAGAAGGATGAGCGTGTGGAGGAGTGAAGGATGACCTGCTCTGTCAGTCACACGGTAGCCCCGCCCCCTAACCCCTCCCCTTTCCCTCTAAATGGAGCATCGTTTAAAAAATGAACATCATGTTGTGTTGAAGACTGTAAACTAAAGACTGAGACCATAAACTCATCAGGAAAACGTTTACTGAGGAGGAGGAGGGACATTTTCCCATAGACTTCAATATAAGGGAGGAGGAGGGACATTTTCCCATAGACTTCAATATAAAGGAGGAGGAGGGACATTTTCCCATAGACTTCAATATAAAGGAGGAGGAGGAACATTTTCCCATAGACTTCAACACAGTCTGACTTCTTTCCGCCCCCTGCTGTAGAATAGACAGAATGCAGGTCCGGCGGTACTCTTCTGGTTTTATTGGGTGAATATTCTGGGATGTCCTTCCGGGCCTCCGTACTAATCTCCCCGGGACCTTCAGGAGCTGCAGATCTCTGGTGGGATTTCTGCGTTTGTGGCTGCGTGACACTGCGCGGATCTTCTTTACCTCCCCCCTTCCTCCCCCCTTCCTCCTCCTCCGCCTCCACCTCCTCCATCCATCCATCCGTCCATCCATCCATCCAGGCTGCCTGTCTGGAGAAGAAGAAGGGGGGAGAGAAGCTCATATTTCAGCAGTGATAATAACCGTGGCGGCGTCCGTTCACACGCACATGTGGAGACGGGATCAGCGGCGCCGCAGCAGCCGATCGCTCGGCTGTCAGATGCAGAGGAATGATAATTAGAAAGAGATTGACTCGGCAACAAGAAGCAAAAGAAGAAGGAGGAGGAGGAGGAGGAGGAGGAGGAGGAAGAGGAGGTGGAGAAGGAGGAGGAAGAGGAGGAGGAGGAAGAGGAAGAGGAGCTGGGCCTGCAGCAGCAGCAGAGGAATACATGAAGGAGGAGAGAGAGAACTGATCGGAGTCCGATCGGCAGCAGCTGTGTGTTCCTTCATGTTTTTTCTGAGAGAGGATCAATAATCCTCCATCACCTCTGCAGGAGCTGCTGAAACCTGTGAGCCTCATTTCTATTCCTTTTCTGGATACTGCATCGTGTGTGTGTGTGTGTGTGTGTGTGTGTGTGTGTGTCTGTGTGTGTGTCTGTGTGTGTCACCGTCAGCTGTACAGGCCTTAAGGATTAACTGTGTGTGTGTGCAGCCTGTGCTAACTGTTGATGCATGCATGTCTTTGGGATTCACGTGTGTGTTACGTGTGTGTGTGTGTGTGTGTGTGTGAAATATGTGTGGGCTGTATGAACTACTGTGTGTGTGTGTGTGTGTGTGTGTGTGTGTGTGTGTGGCAGATAACACAACTGTAAAACAATCCGGCTGTTAAATTCGAGCCAAATTCTATCAAAGATTATCAGACAAAAACACAGCTGGCTGTGCGACACTGACGGAGTCTCTGTGGGGGGACGTGTGAATAATTTCTTTCAGGGTAGATTCACTTGAATTATGGAAAAAAAAACAGGTTTCAATGAGATGAAGTTTTAAAAGTTTGTGTCGTCCGTCAAGCTGATTTTAAAATGTCATAAACTGTTTCCATCCGCTCCACCTTAAGTGATGTCATCATCACCTGATGAGTCCCGTGTTCCTGCTCTTGTAGCTCGGTGTTTGGTCTCCACCAGCTCCGGAGGGAAACGTCACAAAACACCTTAAATTTCTACTTCATTGTTAAACTTAAGGTGGACTTTCTCCTCAGCTGAGTTTTTAAGGTTTAAAATTCTACTAAATTTAAGGTTTTTAAATTCTACAGACTCAGGAAGTCTAGAGTCACGTCTCTACACCGGACGCTCCTATTGGCTCCGCTGGGTGATGTCACAGCCAATCAGAGTGTCTCTGGATCAGTCCTGAATGTTTCTGAGTTTATTGTGTTGACAGAATTGGAGCTGATTTTTCATCATTAATGAGCAGAACTCCTGATCAGATAAAGATAGAAACTTCAGATCAGCTGTAGAACAACACAAACACATGAGAGGAACTTTCTGAGGTCTGTTCGGCCTACCTTTAATTTTTCGCCCTTAGTTTGGTTGCTCAGGTCTTCTGTGGGCCAAGAAAATGGAGGAAATTGACAAAGGTGTTCGATTCCCATGTGACAGGAGCAGTTTATGTTGATTCAGTTACCTTTTGTTGTTATTGTTGTTACCGTGACAACAGAGGTCATGTGATGTTCTAATTCTAACCAAGATCTCCATCTTTTCCTGAACTAAGAAATGAACATTATTGTGGTAGTAACCATGGCGATGGCGGTAGGTTTGCCGCTCACGTTACGGTCGGCAGGTTTATTTTTGTAACCATGACAACCCCCTGCTGCCGTGAAGGGGGTCGTTTCAGGGGAAGCCCCCCTCAGCTGTTTCAGACTGTTGGTGAGTTTGGTGAAATAATGGAGGAATTAAAATGAGGCTGAAGTTCCTCCCTTTATTTTCATTGAACTGTTTGAATCATCCACTTTTACTTCAGCTCCGCTCGCCGGCTCTTTGTCATTCCTCAGTAGGTGTAGTTTGTTAGGTCACGGAGTTTGCTCTGTTGTCATGGTGATGGCTCAACTCCATCCTCCTCCTCCTCCTCCTCCTCCTTAATGGCCCAGAAAATTTTCTGATGCTCGCACAGTAACTTTAATATCTTTGGTTCCTGGAAGGGAGTCGGACTAAACAGGTAGATTAACATTAGAGGTTAATTTCTTCGACAGTCGAAGGGTTCTGTGGCTGAGCTCAGCGAACATGGACGTAAAGGTGAGAACATTTAAAGAGCCACTGACTGTAAAAGTGTGTTTGTCCAGCTCTGTGGAGCTTCAGGCCGGAGAGGAGTTCATCAGGGGCAGCTTATAAAACAGCCTCAGCAGCAGACACACACAGCTGGTGAACCAACACTAACCTGGTAACCCCCCCCCCCCCCCCCCGTCTCCTCATCAAACTGACTCGAGTTTACTCACTGATGGGCGTTTGACTTATGGAGATGCCCCCCCCCCCCCCTTAAATTATAGTTTCACTGTGTTTCACCAGACGGATAGTTTTTATCAGCGGAGGTGATACTCTGATGTTCCATTTAAATCACGACAGCATTCAGATCTCGTTTGCTAAAAAACAATTTAAAAATTTAATGTAAACTTTTTTTTATGTTTGGCTTCAGACACAAACAACAGAAAAATCAACCAGTGATCTGCAGAGAGAGAGAGAGAGAGAGAGAGATGCTGACAGAGACAAAGGGAGAGAGAGCAGCAGAGGGATGGTGGTCAGTTAGTGAGTCATGAATAATTGAATGTGCTTAATGGGAAGAGATATAAAAGCTCAAACTGTTTGGCTGCTTTGCAATCGAGACCAAATGGTTGGCCATTTCCTTTGTGTGTGTGTGTGTGTGTGTGTGTGTGTGTGTGTGTGTGGTATCTACAGATCAAACTTTTACAGATAAATGGGAATTGTAATAATGATGTTCATTATTTTTGACCCGGCCGACGTTCAGCGGGGATTAAAACAACCTGCAACTTCACAAAACAGCATTAATCATTCATGACCTTCTTTTTACCTCACGGCCATCAGGGGGCCACTTCATTGGCAGTAAAAAGAAGTCAGGTTGTATTGAAGTCTATGGGAAAATGCCCACACGCCTCCTTTGATTTATTACAGACCAGCAGCTCATAAAGGAAAAGCAGAGCTTCTGTTGGAGGAAGCACAGACGCTCTCTGATGAGTCCACCGTCCACTCCAGACACTTCCTGTGACTTCTTTTAAAGCATCGCTGCCTCCAGCCAGACATCGACTTTCCAATGAACTGCATTTGATTAGATGTAAAGATGGAGCTGCACAGCTGCAGCAATCTCCTCCATATTTGTTGTGATTTTCTGTTGCTATTTTTCATGAATTTACGTAGAAAGATAATGTCCACATTTGTAATTCCACCTACTGAGCTCTGAATGGTCTCCATCTGGCTGACATGGAGCTCCAGACCTATTTCAACCAAACCAATGTGAGATCTGAGCAGTGATTCAGATCCAGGCTGCAGCTCCACACGAGGATTTACTGATTGTTCCTGATTCTCAGTAGTTTGCCCGTTACAACAAAACAGAAGCTTCACTAAAAATGAAAAACATTCAAAGATGAATCTCCCGTTCTCAGGGCAGTTTTTTTTTAAGGTGTATCCTCTTTAGATATTGAAATAACAAGAAAAACACTCAGGTTTGAATTGAAAGGGATCAGCAGGAGAGAAAATGGTAAAAAAAAAAAAGCAAGACAGAGAAAGATGGAGGAAGACGGGGAGGGATGGTGATGGAGTGTGGGAGGAGAAGCTGATGGTGTGTGATGATTTTTCCTGTTTCTGATGGCTTAGACAGAGCATGTCATTGGTATTTATGGGCTGAGAGATCTCACACTCCTAGCAACCACAGAGAGAAACGAAAAGGATGGAGGTGAGAGAGTGAAGCAACAGGAGAAGAGAAACACATGAACGGAGAGCAGGGAGCAGACAGGAAGACGATGAGGACAAAGATTAAAAGGCACATGAGAGAGAGACAGGTGAGAAGACAAATTAAGCACAAAGGGAAGGAAATGAAGGGAGGAGACGGACTTTGACAGAAAAGAAACGTTTCTCCCAAAAAAATAACACCAAATGTTCGAGAATCACGAGCTGAAATTTTCTGTTTCCAACCTTCTGTCTTCTAATTTTTTCTCTCTCTCTCTTTTTCATGTGATGGATGGATTTTAAGAAGAACGTGGAAGTGCCGTCCAGCGGACCGATGCTGATGGGGACGCCTGAATGCCTCAGGGTTCGCCGTGAGAAGACAAACATTTGACATGAGATCCAGCCTCTGCTCATCACTCACCCTGATTGTCCGGCTGCAGGAAGACCGGCTGAGTCCTGCAGGCGAACTCATGGACCAGGAACAGGTCAACCTCTCGTCTTCCATGTTTGTCAGAAGATGATCCTCGACGGCCGTTTCCTTTTCTCTTTCTGGAGCTTTGCGTTGTGTTGATATCTCCCAAAGTTGAACTGTTTCGGCGATGGAGATGGTCTGAACTGAGGGGACTTCATTTCTTCCCCGTCTCACAAAAACTTTCCAGACTCTCCGATTTGCGGAGTGTTACGGGATTTTAAACCGGACGCTGCAGGGAGGCCGGCGATTGGCCGAGTTGTTTGTTCGTGGTGGTGCAACTTTTGGAAAAACGTTTGCTTGGAGGAAGAAAATATCAGTCCACCGTCTGTGTTGGACCTTCTGCGGCTGCTCAACGATGGAGATGTTCCGTGTCTTTGTTCCAGACGGACAAATCAGGTGTCAGCCATCATCAGCTCTGATCTGCAGCCAGACCTCCGTGTTCTGATCTTCTGCATGGAGGACAGAGACTGGATCCGACTGACTCACTGACAAACACACAAACAAACAGACGGCTCTGACTGTCGGGGAGGAAGTCCATCGATCTCCTACAAGTTCTGTAGTTTTAGAAGCATCATGTGTCTGAAGGCCAACGGGAAGATCTGACTGAACCGGGGAATGGTCAACACCCTGACAGACCTCTCTGACTGGACCCCACGAGGACCGGGTCCATCTTGATCTTCAAATCAGTACTCGAAGAAGAAGAAGTCCTCTCCCCCCCACTTACCTCTGGTGGGGGGGAGGGTGAAGGGCAGATCTTAGGGTGTGGGGCTTCGGGCCGTAGGGTTTAGTTCTGTAGTATTTAGACATTTAGGTTGTAGGCTTCAGAGCACGCGGTCAGCCAGCTGTGCTCTGAGTCTGCAGTAGTTTAGATCGTAGTAATCAGGTCCAAGTTCTTCTTTTGTCTTGAGGTTTCCTCTCAGTTGTGTTAGTTTTAGCTTTTAGCCTGTCGGCCTACCGGACACTCAGCGAGTTAGCTTTTAGCTCTGCAGCTGTGACTCAGGCAGCATTTCATCGAGTGCAGAAGTTAAACATTTAGCTTCCGTGCTGGCTGCATCCAAACAACAGAACCGGCTCTTCAGTTTAAAATCGAGCGTTTATAAACTTCAGTTTCCATTTCGCTAGCTCGAATTTATCCCGTGGTTCCCTTTAGCCTGCATGCTAACAGTCTGACCAGCTAGTCATGGATCCAGGTCCAGGTCAGGGCAGCCCAGAGAGCCCCAACAGGGCGGTTGAATATCTTCTTGAACTCAACAACATTATTGAGAGCCAGCAGAAGCTTCTGGAAACCCAGCGGCGCCGAATTGAGGAGCTGGAGGTCCAGCTGGACCGCCTCAGCCAGGAGAACAAGGACCTGCGTTTGGACCGGCAACCTGTCGCTCCTCCTCCACCTGCTCCTCCTGAGCCTCCCGTCCCGCCTCCCCCACCGCCGCCGCCGCCAAGTCAGACCACGTCAGCGTCCATTTCTACCAAAAACCACCACCACCACCATCACTACCACCACAACAGCCAACACCAGGCCCCTCCCCAGCCTCCCTCCTCCATCCCCCTCCACCACCAGCACCATCAGCAGCACCACCACTCCTACAACAGCAGCAACAGCACCAGTACCACGTCTATCCCAGTTCCGTCTCCAGGTCCGGGTCCAACCTCCATCTCGGTCCCCACTCAGATCTCAGCACCGCTCTCCTCTCCATCCTCGGTTCCGCCTCCCCCTCCTCCAATCCCCCCCAGGGATCAACCCCGGGCCCACAGCCGGCTGACCCGAGCTCCCTCCACCAGCACCGGCACCAACACCAACTTTGTGGAAAAAGAGAGGGAGCGACTGGAGCGCCTGCACAGAGCCAACGCCTCCAACAACCACCACGCCCACACCCTCCACCATCACAAATCGTAAGTTCAGACTTCAAGGTATATTTATTCCAACCAAAGCCAAAGGCGGCCGAGCGGAGGTCAGAAGTGGGGCGACGTGAGGCAGATTTTACCACAAACCAACAAAAAGCTCTGAGAGTTTCAGATTTGTCCAAATCTCGATTGCAGCTACTGAACCTTGGTGTTCATCCTTTGACTAAATTCCTCCTAAAAGTCGTGCCTGTTGTCCCGCTCTCTGCTTCTCCAAAGCTGGTGCTAATCTTTGACTTTGACTTTAACTCTGCAGCTTCTCTCGTGCAGGTTTTTCCTGCCTGTGCTGCTTAATTTGTCCAGGAAATATCTTTTTGCTTGATTCTTTCTGGTGAACGTCAAAGTTTCTTCCTCTGACGGTGGGGTGGTGGGGCGGGGGCAGCTGACGCCCCCGTGCTCTCTGTGTGCACTGAGATAGTGAGTTGGTGTGATGGGTGTGTGCACAGCGCCGATAAATATTCATCTTTTATCAGCTAATAGAGCGACACAGTGGAGGGTTGTAGCGGGAGACTCCGGAGATGAACTAAACGACTACAGCAGCTCTAACGCTGAGACTCACCAGTGTTATATAACAGATATTTCTGCTCAGCAGTTGGATTGGTTGTTGTCTATAGAAACACACTCCATGTAAAAGTGAAGTTGTTTGCTGTACCGGTCACCATGGTAACATCTTACCAGGCTGCTCAGTAGTTTCCCTTTTTTGTTGTTTTTTGTTTTTTCCCTCATTTTGTTGTAATTTTGTTGCTCTGAATACATTTCGGTGTGTTCGTTAGATGGAAATGGGTTTGTTGCCTGGCAACACTATCTGAGGAGCATCCTATCAGGAAGTGCTGAGAAGGACGGAGCCTCGCTGCCATCTGTGGCGTTGTCTCTGTCAACAGGGTGCAGGGCTGCAGTTGTCCCGAGCGTCCCGGTCTGTGGGAAGCGCTGGTCGTGGCGCTGGCTGTTGCCATGCAACTGTGGAAAACCTGTTTGAAGGACGACTTTCAACTGGCTAACAGTTGAAATGGTTTTAACCTCCATCAGAGCTCAGGCTGCTCGCTCCCACCGCTGTGGCGAGCAGACCGTCGCTTCCCTGCTGCTGAACACAGAGCAGGAGAGAAGAGACAGACCTGCAGGACTGACGGCGGGAAACGCAGTGATGACTCATGGAGGCAGATTGAATAGTACTATCGCTTTGTCTTATACACGCTCATCTGTGCTGTCAAAAAATGAGAGGGACCGTTCACAGAGGTACATAACGTGTTTGAGATTTGGGTTCATCTGACAAATCAGAGATCAGGAAGAAACTCTTCTAATCCCGAGTCATGGAACGTTCAGGTGCTGCTAACATCGTGAGAAAAAACTGACCTCAAGCCTGCGAATGATGTAACAGGCAGAGAGCAGTGATGCAGTCTGACAGCGGTGAAGATATGGCTGATTCGTTATGAAATCACACGCTGCAGTCGGCTGCTCGCTGCCTCTTCAAGTGACTGAGCGTGAGCCAATAAATCCCACACTGCACTGGGGCAGATTATGGCGCGGCGGCATGACAGCATGTTGCGGAGCTGCCTACACTGGTTTCTGAGTGATTTCGTAAAGGCCATGATGCAGCAAAATGCAAAACACCCTCACACGCATTTATCTTGCAGCACCTCAGGCTGAAGCTGGAAAAAAACAGGACAGGGAACTTAAAAAAAATCACAAAGGAAACTGAAACTCTGAAACATTCAGACCGTCAGCATCATGAGCTCTGAGCATCCAATCTCAAAACGAAATCACAGTTTTGTTTGTTAACTGAACTATATGTCAGATACGTGTTCCCGTTTCCCTCTAGATTTATAGATTATAGATATAAGCAATCTAATTTAGCATTTAATCCCAGAAACACGCTGATGTCAGGAGAGTTGAGGGTCAGTGGTTTATAAACTCAGTTTGTATCGTGAGTTGACTTCAACAGTTGGAGGTTCTGTCTGTGATCTTCTCTCAAAAGATTCTGAACTCAGACAGTTGATCAAAATGGGATTGAAATTGAAAAGAGCTGCTATTTTTCTGGCGGTTCTTCAGTTCAAACGTGTGACAACATTGTTGTGCATCGTTCGAGAACGGCGGTCTAACGGAGACGTGAAGGAACGTCAAAACAGTCATCAGAGTATGATTACTTTTGCAGACCAGCAGAGATTCAGACCTCCATTCAGTGAAAGATGTCCCTGAAGGCAGCAGAATAAACGTACCACATAGCATTAGCTTATGTGCTAACATTGTTGTGAGATGTTCAGCAAAGCTGCTAGTTAGCCAGCTAGCAATAGCATCAAGCTATCATGCTGCTGAAGCCAAATTATGTAGCATCAAGTTCTGACAGACAGAGGACAGAAAAACCAGGACTGAGAGTCCAGCTGGACCCTTTAGCTACTCAGAGGGTTCTCCATCTGGGTAAAGACCAGCCGGGGGGGGGGGGGCCAATAAATTTCAGGCCCAGTTTGGGGCTGCAGAGTTTCACTGAGGTCGAGTAAACACAATAAAAGATGCACCTTTCTGATCCTTCAACACCGATATTAAAGAGGGAGGAACTCTCAGTGTGTGTGTGTGTGTGTGTGTTTGTGTGTTTGTGTATGGGGGGGGTCAGACTCTGGTCCTGGTCTGACTTTAATGTCACAGTCCACACAGAATCTCTGATTCAGCAGCTGATGTCTCGCCTCGATGTCGGGAGTTTAAATGAGCTCTGTCAGCAGGTGTGTGTGTGTCTGTCTGTGTGTCTGTATGTGTGTGTGTGTGTGTGTATGTCTGTGTGTCTATGTGTGTGTTTGTGTGGCCTTGTGGTCCTGAGCTCAGATAAAGACCAGGTCCAGGTCCAATCTTGTAAATCTTCAGCATCCTCAGCGGTTCTTTCATAAAGTAAGACCTGGTTTTGTTTGGTCCACGTGTCCGGACCGGAGGGTTCTGGAGGATCCTGCTCAGGCTGATCCTGGTCCAGACTGACCCGAAGCAGTCTGAGTCGGGTGGAGCCAACAGACGGACGGACAGTCGAGTTCTGATGCAGATGTGATCCATCTTCTTGTCTGCTTTGTGTTGACACAAACAGATTTAGTTTAGTTTTTATCCCACATGTAAATATTTGAACATCAGCCGGTCAGCTTTGATGAGTTGTGGTTCAGAGTTGGATTTTGTGTGTTGACACTCTTCGCTCTCAGCTCCTGATGTTGTTTTTGTGCCCCCGAGTGGACAGAAAGTCTCTCGCTGCAGGTTTTATGTTCTCAAACCACCAAAGAATCAGCAGCTACAACTTTAATTTTCAGCCTCGTCTGTCTGAAAGAGTCTGAGCACAAACGATTTCATATATCTGTGAACTCCACCAGAAGAATCAGAGCTGAAAGTTTTCTCTCCTCCGACCAGTTTGTGGTCAGACCCCCCCCCCCCCCCACTGCAGATGAATCCCTCCCCAGGTTGGAAGATTAAATGTGTCTGGATCGATGTGTTAGAACCTATCGGGGCCATAGATCAGCTTGTTTATCGATCACCCATCGATGGGTTTTAATCCATGACTCCCATTTCTGAGGTGAACATCAGACCAGCTGTAGATCATCAGCGGTCTGATTCACCTCGAACTTTCATGAAATGCTGCAGACGTCTATCTTGGATTTAATATCCTTAAACACTGAAGAAATGAAAATGGAGATGGACAAAGAGGATTTCCTCCAGAGTTTAATGTGACGTTTCCCAAACCTCCTGAGTTAACGACAAACACCAACAACAGACCCAACAACCGTCTGATAACTGGAGGTTGATTCTAAACACGAGCTGGTGTTTTATTTTAATGTTAACTTTTTATCACATGAAATCATTTCGTCTTCAGTTAAAATTCAGGAAGTCACAAAAACTGCTCTCACCGTAGTTGCCCGACAACTGTGTGTGTCTGTGTGTGTGTGTGTGTGTGTGTCTGTGTGTGTCTGTGTGTGTGTATGTGTGTGTGTGTGAGAGAGAGAGAGAGAGAGAGGGAGAGAAGGACTGAATGAGTCTCGACATCCATGTCAGCTGTAGAATCATTACACCAACAATCGCACACAGTCGTCCATGCCTCCCTCTGTCAGTCTGTCTGTCTGTTATATTTGGTAACATGTAAATGAGACATCGAGCTGCTGCTGAAGGTGGTTGTTGGGGGGAGGGGAGAGCGCTGCCATGGCAACAGCTTGGCAGGCGGCGGCGGAGAAAGTGGAGGAAGGAGAGAGAGCGCTTTCATAACGACACACACATTCAGCTCCCGTGCAGCTTGTCCACACACACATTTACACTGAGCCGCTCTGACATCACTCTGACATCACAGGACCGAGTGAGCCAATGAGAGCTCTGGGAAGTAAACAGAACAGAAAAGTTCAAATATAACAGATTTTAGTCTGAACCTTCAGAATTTAATATTAAAAATGTGTTAAAAGTGTAAATGATCCAAATAAATGTAAATATCTGCTGGGTGATGTCACAGCCAATCAGAGAGTCTCCTTCAGACTTGCGTCTCTACGTCGGACGCTCCTATTGGCTCCGGTGGGTGATGTCACAGCCAATCAGAGTCTCTGGATCAGTCCTGTATGTTTCTGAGTTTATTGTGTTGACAGAATAAAGACAATCAGATATTTAGAGCTGATTTTTCATCATTAATGAGCAGAACTCCTGATCAGATAAAGATAGAAACTTCAGATCAGCTCCAGAACAACACAAACACATGAGAGGAACTTTCTGAGTTCAACTAAAAAGACCGCAACATTAATTTTGAGTCCATGTACTGCTGATCCTCAGTCCGTCTGTCTCTGTCTCTCTGTAGTCCAGAAAAAATGTCTGAAATCATAAAATAATGTCGATTAATTTTAAACATCAGCTTTAATCTGTTGACGGTGAAATAATGAACTCTGTTCCCGTCCAACTTGTTCTGTGAACTATTAATCTGAGTTCATTTGAAAATGTTTCGTTACATAACGGTGTATTAATTCTGCTGATGTTTGGCAGCAGAAAACAGAATATTACATCAGCCGGCAGATTCATTTCACAGATCCAGATCCAGAACCACATAAATCACAGCCTGTCTCTGAACCCGGACCTGGACTCTGGTCTGAAGAGCCGTAATGCTTCATTCTGTGTAATGACCATCGGGGGGCGACTCCGCTGTTTGGAAAAAGAACTCAGATTGTATTGAAGTCTATGGGAAATGGGGGAAAAATGAGGTCACGCAAGGTGACCAGAGAGGACGGGATCCTGAATCACATGTCTGCTGCAGGTCTTCAGTCTCAAACCAGATTCTGAATCACAGCCCAGGCTGTGTGTGTGTGTGTGTGTGTGTGTGTGTGTGTTTGTGCAGTGTGTCTGCTGCTGCGTCTCGGTCTGATGACATCCCCGGTAATCCATCCACGCTGCTGCAGAACCTGAGAGGACGGTGGCACTGCATGCTGGGAAACAGGCTAAAGGGGGGGGGGGGGGGGGGGGGGCGGCAGAACACTGAGTGATTACACGTGTTTGTTCTCCATAAATCAACCCGCTGCTTCCAAACTAGTTAGGGATCTCCTAGATTTCCCATGATGCCTGTTGAATCCCCCAGAGAGTGAAATCGGTCTGAGGTTGGTGTGTTCAGACGGAGACGGAGGAGAGTCCTGCTGTGGGACGTAGTGAGAATCACACTCTCTCCTGTCAATCACCTGCAATGCATTCTGGCCTATCTCCTGTTCTTTGTGCGACATCTTTGATGGATTTGTCTTTCTGTGGCCGCCTCCTGATGAATCCTGCTGTCCAACATCTGGACCAGATGTTTAGGAGGTAGTCACACACAGATTAGAATTAGGATGACAGACAGACAGGTGACGCACACACACCTGGTTAGAGGTATTCAGGTGAATAAAACGGAGGCACGACTGTTTATCAGACTACAGCAGATTAGATTGAATGTGATTTTATGATAACAGATAATAGAAACTTTCATCACATTAGAGTATATTTTGTCTGATTGGATTAGGTCACTTCAGATGAGATCATTAAATTCTCATATTAGATCCATTATCACACCAGATTATATTTGGAGGTCACATGTTCGTGGTGATGATGATGAAGTTGCCCGTCACACTCAGCAGCTCACTGGGATGCTTCCTCTGATTGGACCTGAGCGATCAAACTGACGAGCTTTGAGCGGGGACAACATGTCCTCCAAACATAACGGAATACCTGAGATGGATCAGGATCAAGAATCAGGATCAAGGGTCAGGATCAAGGGTCAGGATCTAGGATCAGGATCAAGGGTCAGGATCTAGAATCAGGATCCAGGATCAGGATCTAGGATCAGGATCAAGGGTCAGGATCAAGGATCAGGATCTAGGATCAGGATCGAGAATCAGGATCAAGGATCAGGATCTAGGATCAGGATCTAGGATCAGGATCAAGGGTCAGGATCATAGTCCTTCAGACTTCCACTGGAATAACTGGGAAGTCTGAGTTCATTGGATCTGGTTAAACAGTATCACACACTGTCACACTCTGAACAGCAGCAGCAGCTCGGTGCTGTGTGTGTGTGTGTGTGTCTGTGTACATGTGTGTGTGTGTGTGTGTGTGTTGCAGCAGTGCTGAGTGCCGCAGGCTTGTTGAATTGAGCTGCACTGTAGTTAAATATCAGCAGCCTGTCCTGCTGCACCTGCGTGTGTGTGTTTGTATTCAGTCCTCTGTTTGTGTTTGTGTCTCTGTGTGCATGTGTGTGTGTTCACTGCAGTGTAAGTAAGTGTGTGTGTGTGTGTGTGTGTGTGCACTACAGGGGAAAGTAGGGTAGCTGATATGAATAGAGGTGATGAATTACCTCTCAGAACCGAGCCGCAGGCCAACACCCCGGGGTCCAACTGTGTGTGTGTGTGTGTGTGTGTGCGTGTCATGTAGGTTACGGTGGAAACACACAACAGCTGAGGAGACAGACAGAGACAGAGGACGTGGTAGATGCTGTGGAAGCATCTCACTCCCTTTAAGACTCTCACAGCCGCAGAGAAGAGACTGATCATAAAAAATACAAGTAGATGGACAATAAAGGTCCAGATGGTCTGAAGGTTTAAAGGTCCAGAAGGTCTGAAGGTCTAAAGGTCCAGATGGTCTGTAGGTCTAAAGGTCCAGAAGGTCTGAAGGTCTAAAGGTCCAGAAGGTCTGAAGGTCTAAAGGTCCAGAAGGTCTGAAGGTTTAAAGGTCCAGACTGTCTGTAGGTCTAAAGGTCCAGAAGGTCTGAAGGTCTAAAGGTCCAGATGGTCTAAAGGTCTAAAGGTCCAGAAGGTCTGAAGGTCTAAAGGTCCAGAAGGTCTGAAGGTTTAAAGGTCCAGATGGTCTAAAGGTCTAAAGGTCCAGACTGTCTGTAGGTCTAAAGGTCCAGATGGTCTGAAGGTTTAAAGGTCCAGACTGTCTGTAGGTCTAAAGGTCCAGAAGGACTGAAGGTTTAAAGGTCCAGATGGTCTAAAGGTCTAAAGGTCCAGATGGTCTGAAGGTTTAAAGGTCCAGACGGTCTAAAGGTCTAAAGGTCCAGATGGTCTGAAGGTAAATTCACAGCCTGTACTTAGAAACTGAGGTTTGGAACCAGCAGTCAGGAACTCTGGAACTTTGTGATGTCACAAATGTCTTTTACACTGTGTGTGTGTGTGTGTGTGTGTGTGTGTGTGAATCACCTGTGAGCAGCAGTTCTATTTAAAACATGGGCATACATACATGCAGTCATTGTTACCGTGACAACATGTTTTTTCATGTGCAACGGTTGCCCCTAACGACGCCGCCGGCTGGGTCTCATTCCTGCAGTTCCTGAAATACAGAATCTGTCACTTTGATTCCTGCTCCTGTCTGCCTCCGTTAAATCAGTGTGTCCGACAGGAAGGGAACTATAAATGTGACACACAAACAACAACAACAACAACAACAACAACACGATCGGAGTCTTCAGGGCTGATGGACAGATCACCAGTTTGTCCTGGTGCTGGATCCTGATCAGGATCTCAGTCAGACACCATGTTTCCTTTGTTTTCTTTCACTATGCTCATCTGTTTGTTTGTTTGTTTGTTTGTTTGTTTTCTGTCTTCCTGGTGAATGAGATTATAAACAATAAGAAGAGAAACGAAATGACTAAAATGTCTTTGAAGGGACGACCTGTTGGTGAGTTCCCTTCCTGTTGGTCACTCCGCTTTGTATCTCTGACTTCTGATTGGCCCATTCCTTGATTAACTGATATCAATTAATGTGACTTTAGATAACTGACATTAATTTACATCAGGAAATCAATTTCTTCTTCCTTCCTGTGAGCCTGTCAGGACAACTCACACCTCAGAGTCTGTTAACTGACCGCCAGAGTAAACACTACACACTACACACACACACACACACACTGTAAAGTGTCTTTACTGGTTTCCTTTTTCCCGCCTCTCCTGACTGGGCTGATGATATTCAGACATTAGGATGCTAACATGCTAACAGTGTTAGCATGGAGTGACAGTAGTTTGGTTTCCTTCCTGTATGAAATAATAACTGAGCGTTGGACGTCACAGACGTGTTGTGTCCTCAGAAAACGGCTGAATGAGTTCAGATTCTTTATATTCAGATAAGAACCGACTCTGATTCTTTAAACTGAAACATTTTGTTCCTTCGGTGAATTTCAGGTTCAACTAAAATAAAGAGTTTGAGCTGAACAAACAGGAAGTAAACAGGAGGCATCATAGAGACTCACAACCTCAACTGAAGTCTGGAGGGTCAGAGGTCACAGCTGTTTCACACCTGATCTGGGTTTAGATATGGTAACATAATGATTTCACTTTGAAGGCAGATGAACTCAGATAAACTGTGTGTGTGTGTGTGTGACATATGGCGCTGACTCAGTGACAGGCCGACGTTAGATGAACTAATGAGACTGAAATGAGATTGTAATCAGATTAGAGCAGTCTGTAATCTGACAGCCCGGCTGAGCCGAAGACAGGCAGGGGGCTGATGGGTAATGAGGGGACGGGTCCTCTCTCACTGTCAGACTTTTATTTTGGAGAGTCAACATCCTATTTCCATATATATATACACCATGATGGTGCCAGAACACACACACTGCCCTCTTCCAGGCTTACATCAACCCTTTGACGTTTTGTGTCTGTGGTAACTGTTCTGTTTCGTTAAGATAAAGTTTGAGTTGGTTCCAAAAACCCCAGAATGTTTAAATATGAGTTATTTTTTTTAGCTGCACTTTCTTTAAATCAATAAGAACCAGAATCAGAACATGAAGCTGAACTCTAAACTCTGTGTCGTGGACTTTGGTGACTTGGAGGAAACAAACACCGTCTCCTCATCTGATTGGAGGTGAAACAGGAAACGAAGACTTCCCATGAGCACCCTCTGCTGGCAGAGAGGAGCCGTCATCATCATCAGGAGGTTTTAATAACGTCAGCTTAGAGAAACAGACGCAGGTGTGACGCTGAGGTGACTCTGCCGTTAACGAGGCGCAGGAAGCTGTTGATCTGATTGATCTATTGATTATTGATCACAACAGACGTGATGAGAGGAGTGTGTGCTCTGACCCTCTGCAGTGCTGCCTTCTCTCTCTCTCTCTCTGTATGTATGGGTGTCTCTCGCCCTCTGCAGCATGGTAGCAGTATGGTAATGAATGACTCCAGTGGGAGCAGCTCGCTCCATACTAATCCAATGGGGGGGGGGAGTTTAAAGGGGGAGGAAGATGGAGAGACACTGTGACTGTAACGCAGAAGCTCCTGGTCTGGTTTTAGCTCTGGACTTCAGTGTTTTCAGTGTCGGACCGGGAAGTAAAACAGGAAGTGTCGCGTCACGCTGACTCTCATGTCGGAGCAAAAACTTCAATTAGTTAGTAAGAAACTACAATACCCACAAGGCATTGCTTTCCTACAGTTCCCCCTCCTGTGCAGGTTTGATGTTTCCTACATAAACCTGGACCTGGACTCTGAGTCCGTAAGTGAAGTCAACAGTGGAGGAACCTTAAACCTTCATAAACGTTTTCCTGATGAGTTTCTGGTCTCAGTCTCTGGTTTCAACAAGATGTTCATTTTTTAAATGATGCTCCATTTAGAGGGAAAGGGGAGGGGTTAGGGGGCGGGGCTACTGTGTGACTGACAGACTGTACGACCCAATCAGGAGAAAGTCAGAGCCACCTTCTCCTCCAAAGATTCTATAGGTTTAAAAACCAAGATGGCCGACTGGCAAATTAAAAACTCCCTCCCTTTCTTTCTTTTTCTTTAGAACAAAATAAAAATCTCAGGCAGATGTTTACGTATTTTATTCCCTGTCCTGGAACTTGTCCGTCAGATTTACTTTGGAAACTTTAGATTAAGTGGAAAGAAACAAACAAATAATTGGTGGTTGAGCTCAGAGTCGTCGAGGACTGAATCATTTTATTCAGCGTGAAGCTGACAGCTGACTCCATCTACACTCGGCCCAGCTCGGGTCCACAGGACGCTGCTGAGTGTGTGTGTGTGTGTGTGTGTCGCCCTGATTCACACTGCACTCCCAGCGGTGTGTCACCGAGCGGCGTCACGAGGCGTACATCACGCCTGCAGCCGCACAGAGTGACAGCGAGCGTGCAGCCGACCGGCAAACTGTCACATCACCGGCAGCGGGATCGAACGCGAGGAGCTCTGAGCTCTGTGAAGCGTGAGCCTTCGTAGGAACACCACCGCAGTCGTGTCGTTCTCGGAGACAGATGTTCCACATGTCAGAGAGACACAGTCCAGAGTTCACAGCTTTGACCTCTGATGACCTCCGAGCTGACGGCCATGAACGTCCCGATCTGAGGACGGTGGCCCGGAAGGTTTTAACACAGCAACCTGATAAAGAGACAGTTATAGATTTTCTTTTTTATATTTATGTGACTGTGATTGTTCAACAAACACAAAGTGTCCTGATCATCGATGAATCATGAAGTCGTTAATCATTTCTGAGGACTGCTTCTTCTTTTGTCCTATTTGAAGGTAAACTCAGTATTGTGGGGTTTTCTACTGTTGTTGTTGTTGTTGTTAGATGAAACTATGAATAAATTAACTGAGAAAATAATCTGCAGATTAATCTCCAGTAATCATGAATTTCACTTCCTGGTGTTTCTTCTTGTTTTTAAAAAGCCTCTTCAGTCAGTGTTGTTTCTTCCTTCTGGGATTTATTATGTGTTTGTGCGGCAGCTTGTTGTGATTATAAACTAAAATATCTCCATTTTAAATGAAATGAAATCTTTTCAAACAAAAGTATGAATCAGCATCAGTATGAATTCTGATGATTCCGTTCTTTCTGCAGTATTGAATGATTTGCTTCATTTGAAGGAACGAAGGAGAGTAACTTTAAGAAAAAGTTCCCGGTCATCACCATCATCTTGTCTCTCCTCTCGGTTCCTGAGGATGACGATGATCTCACCTTCAGTTTTAGTCTGTTAGGGTGAACTGGGTCGGTGGATCCAGCTCCTGGTCGGGTTCAGTTAGACCAACCGTCCTTTAGGAAGATCCCTGCTGGTTCCAGGAACCGAACCTGGTCCAGCTCCACATGAGGCCGTCAGGAACAGAACAACAGTTACCTGTATTTTGGCTTTTGGCGCCATTCCTCCACGTCAATAGCCAAATGGCTAATTAGCATTAGCATGCAGGCTAGCGCGCCTTCCTCTGTCCCTCTGACGGTGATCTTTATCTGTGCATCATCCTTCCTCTCCTGACTCACTGTACATTATACATGTACCGCTGTGACGCTAACTGCTAGTGCTAACGGCCGAGACTGACTGTGTGCTAACCATACGCTGATATATTGTGTGTTCTAAATGCTAAGCTAACCCTTGTGATGCTGATGTTGTATGCTGGTAGGAATAGTTGAGACTTCATACTAACTGCTGTATTGTGTGCTAAGGTAATGCTAACATGTAAGATATGCTAACTATAAGCTAAGTGCTAAGACTGTTAAGTGTGTGCTAATGCTACGCTGCTGTTATTTATTGTGTGCTAAGCTAATGCTAGTAGATTTAAGTGTGCTTTTTGCTTTAACACGACTAGCCGCAAATGCTGCTATTAATACTGTGTGCTAAGCTATTGCTGATAGTGTGCTGTAATGCTAACTGTGCTAATGCTGTTTGTTTATGTGTGCCTGTCTGTTGTTGTTGTTGTTGTTGTTGTTGTTGTTGTCTATCTTTCTCTGTTTCTCTCTTGACTTTATTTTTCTCTCTTTTTTCTCCCTCTCCCCAACTCGCTATCTTTCTACCTCTCTCTTTCTCTTTCTGTCAGGTCTTATTCCTCCTCCACCTGTTCTACTACCACCACCTCTTGTCGTTCCTCCAACAACCCTACTAGCATCACCACTCCTTCCTCCACTTCCTCCTCCTCCTCCTCCTCTCTCTACTCCTCCAGCCTACCTCCTAACAGCCACGCCACCTACCATCAGTACTGCTGTCCCGCGCGCCTCCGCCTGCCCAAGCCTCCCTGCGCTCTGCCCCCCGCCAAGCACCACGAGCAGGCAAGGTAAGGGCCAGAGTCCCCCCCCCACCACCCCCACCAACCTGCCTCCACCCACCACACTGCCCCTGGTTTTGCCCCCCCCAACAGCGGTGAGCCCAAACACACTGAGAGCGAATTTTGAAAGCTGATTGGTGTTTTTAGTCTAAAGATGAACGTTCCACTTCACCATCTTCTGCATTTAAAGGTCTCATGTTGTTCTCTGATTCTGAATCAGGTCCAGCTTCTGGATGAACCCAGTCCACAGAGAACTCTGTTATATCTTTATTTCACCGCTCTGATTGGATCAGATCTCCTCAGGTCTTCTGATTGGATCAGATCTTCTCTTATGATTGGATCAGGTCTTCTGATTGGATCAGATCTTCTGATTGGATCAGATCTTCTCAGGTCTTCTGATTGGATCAGGTCTTCTGATTGGATCAGGTCTCCTCAGGTCTTCTGATTGGATCAGGTCTACTGATTGGATCAGATCTTCTCAGATCTTCTGATTGGATCAGGTCTTCTGATTGGATCAGATCTCCTCAGGTCTTCTGATTGGATCAGATCTCCTCAGGTCTTCTGATTGGATCAGATCTCCTCAGGTCTTCTGATTGGATCAGATCTTCTCAGATCTTCTGATTGGATCAGGTCTTCTGATTGGATCAGATCTTCTGATTGGATCAGATCTCCTCAGGTCTTCTGATTGGATCAGGTCTTCTGATTGGCTCAGATCTCCTCAGGTCTTCTGATTGGATCAGATCTTCTGATTGGATCAGGTCTTCTGGTTGGATCAGATCTTCTGATTGGATCAGATCTTCTGATTGGATCAGGTCTTCTGATTGGATCAGATCTTCTCAGATCTTCTGATTGGATCAGGTCTTCTGATTGGCTCAGATCTCCTCAGGTCTTCTGATTGGCTCAGATCTCCTCAGGTCTTCTGATTGGATCAGATCTTCTGATTGGATCAGGTCTTCTCAGGTCTTCTCTGACCTGTTGGTGTTTAGATGATATTTTGAAGATATCCTCTGATGGAGATCACCCGTTCAGTTATGGGACCTTTAAATATGGTTAGTTATGACAGTAATTAATTATCATTATATTCATTTTAATGATTTGCTGCTTCTGTTTCTTTTTTCTTTTTAGACTTTAAATAATTTAACAAACTAAATAATCAGCAGACTGACAGCTCAAAGAATTCATTTGTGTTCCTGCAGATTTTCAGATTTTTGTGCTCATGTCTGTCTTATTGTGTAAAGTCTCAGATAGTAGACTTCCATGTGGACTCTGCTGGTCCAGATAGAGTCCAGGATCCGTAGGTGTCCCAGAGTTCCAGGATCTGGACTTTAGCTCAGTTCGGTCCAAAGTCCACTTCTCTGCTGACACCTGAGACCAGATGAAGACCTTGAACCTGGTCCAGATTTCTGAAGACCATCCACACGGTCTGATTCAGATTCGCTCTCATTGTATTTTGGCATCACATCCAGCCTCCCCCGCTCCTCCCCCACGTTTCCTCCCCCACAGACCTTAAACACCCAGCAGTAGTCTGTGATGACCCCCCTTAACCCCCCCCACTACACACACACATCAAACTGCCCTAAAGGTGAAGCAGCGTCTCCAGGCGCTCCTCTTCCTCTTCTTCTTCCTCCTCCTTGCATCCCACCTCACCCTCTCTCTCTCCCCACCCCCCCCACCCTCTGTGTCCTCAGCCACCCTCTCCCCCCATCTCTCCCCACCCCCCCACCCTCTGTGTCCTCAGCCACCCTCTCCCCCCATCTCTCCCCCCATCTCTCCCCACCGTCTCTCTCTCTTCACCCCCTCCGACCCCCCCGACCCTTCATGCTGCTCTTAAGGAGGAACATTTGTCTTTCCTTTGTATATGAGGGTCCAGGTCCAGGTCCAGGTCCAGGTCCAGGTCAAGGTCCAGGTTTAGGTCCAGGTCCAGTCCAGGTCCAGGTTTAGGTCCAAGTCCAGGTCCAGGTTGAGGTCCAGGTCCAGGTTTAGGTCCAGGTCCAGGTCCAGGTCCAGGTTGAGGTCCAGGTCCAGGTCCAGGTCCAGGTTTAGGTCCAGGTCCAGGTCCAGGTCCAGGTTGAGGTCCAGGTCCAGGTCCAGGTCCAGGTTTAGGTCCAGGTCCAGGCCCAGGTCCAGGTTTAGGTCCAAGTCCAGGTCCAGGATTAGGTCCAGGTCCAGGTCCAGGTTGAGGTCCAGGTCCAGGTCCAAGTCCAGGTCCAGGTTTAGGTCCAGGTCCAGGTCCAAGTCCAGGTCCAGGTTGAGGTCCAGGTCCAGGTCCAGGATTAGGTCCAGGTCCAAGTCCAGGTCCAGGTTTAGGTCCAGGTCCAGGTCCAGTCCAGGTCCAGGTTTAGGTCCAGGTCCAGGTCCAGGTTTAGGTCCAGGTCCAGTCCAGGTCCAGGTTTAGGTCCAGGTCCAGTCCAGGTCCAGGTTGAGGTCCAGGTCCAGGTCAAGGTCCAGTCCAGGTCCAGGTTTAGGTCCAAGTCCAGGTCCAGGTTGAGGTCCAGGTCCAGGTTTAGGTCCAGGTCCAGGTCCAGGTCCAGGTCCAGGTTTAGGTCCAGGCCCAGGTCCAGGTCCAGTCCAGGTCCAGGTCCAGGTCCAGGTTT